>JABMBR010005284.1:0-70022 GCA_018881525.1 Meteorus sp. PSUC_FEM 10030008
ATATATATGAATTGAATACACAAAAATGATATTGACTGATTTCCAACGCATGATATAGAAGTGTTATCCACAGAGTAGATTCGAAATGGGGGTGTTTTGATTAATTTTTCTACCGACATGGGCGCCCGCATCAGCAACCTTCAATGTATGTAGATATCTTACGGATGTGGTTAAATAGTCATAGATACAGATTATTTCTAACCCATGATGAAGGATAGTTGTTGACTGTTTATTTCATAAAATATCAAAACTTATCATTCGATGAACAGAAATGACGGAGGAAAAGATTGCAACGAATGAATTCAAACTTGAACCAGATTGTGAATTGAGATTCGAAGTGGAATACAAGAATGACAGAGTGACATTAGAGGTAAAATGAGATTGAATATGTACTTCCAATTGAAAAGAAACGACTTATAATATTTCATTATTCTTAACATTACTCCGCACAGCTGAAGAATGGCTTGGCAGAAGTTTTTGGCACAGAGTTAGTGAAAGGAAAAAAATATGAATTTGGGGTTGGTGCTAAAGTTGCCGTGTACACCTGGCAGGGATGTACAGTGGAATTGGCAGGTAAAACTGACGTTAGCTACGTGGCAAAAGAAACACCGATGGGTCTATACCTGAATTGTCATGCGGCTATGGAGCGCATGAGGGAAGCTGCTGAAAAAGATGATGGTCGGGGTCCAATCACAATGGTAGTGGGTCCGTGTGATGTTGGAAAATCAACGTTATGTAGAATCCTGTTGAATTACGCTGTAAGAATGGGGAGGCGGCCCATATTTGTTGACTTAGATGTCGGTCAAGGTCATATTGCTATCCCCGGTACTGTGGGAGCTTTACTAGTTGAACGTCCGTCGAATGTTGTTGAAGGCTTTAGCCAACAGGCGCCTCTGGTCTTTCATTTTGGACATAAAACACCTAACTCTAATATAGCTTTATATAACTTACTAACATCTCGTTTGGCCGAGGTTTGTTCGGACCGTCTTCAAGCAAACAAAAAAGCTAAAGTCTCGGGAATCGTTATAAACACATGCGGCTGGGTGAAGGCTAGTGGATATAAACTTTTAACACATGCTGCTCAAGCATTCGAAGTCGATGCGATTCTCGTTCTTGACCAAGAACGATTATATAATGAACTAGTCAGGGATATGCCTGATTTTGTGAAAGTTGTTTTCTTACCAAAAAGCGGTGGCGTAGTCGAGCGTAGTCAGTCCCAACGGAGTGAGTCAAGGGATCAACGAGTTAGAGAATATTTCTATGGGTTGAGGACACCATTATATCCGCACAGTTTTGAAGTGAAGTGGAGTGAAGCGAAAATATATAAAATCGGCGCGCCAATTTTACCGGCATCGTGTATGCCTCTGGGAATGAAAGCAGAAGATAATCTGACAAAACTAGTGGCTGTGAACCCAGGTCCAAGTTTACTTCACCACCTTTTGTCTGTATCATTCGCGGATTCTCCGGAAGATGATGTTGTACAAACGAATGTAGCAGGATTCGTATGCGTGTAAGTATTTCGTCAACTATGCTATTATACATTGACTAACATCATACATATCTAAATTCATGCAAAATTTTTGCGCTCTTCCAGGACGAATGTAGATATTGACCGACAAACAATCACAGTTCTCAGCCCACAACCACGACCGTTACCAAACACAGTTTTACTTCTTTCAGATATTCAATTCATGGATTCTCACTGAGTATCAAATAATCGAAAAAAATCCGACGAATTTTTTAATATAAACCTTTTTACGAGTTATTTTTTCTTATTTTTCTTGACATTGAAATACATATTTTATATTCATCGCATTTCTACAACAATACCTCATTCGCGTTTCCTTCCTTACTGTCTAGTCATTTGGACACATATGATTATGAATAGTGTGGAGGGAACTTTGAACGCCACGCGCCGTAGCATTTTATCAGAGTGCTAAAGTGAAAGAATTTAAACTCGATATTTCTCGATTCGATTTTACTGAGAATGTGATGTACTTCAATTGGTGAGAAATCCATCATGGAAGAAATTCACTGAGATTTCTTGCATATGAGCGGCCATCGGGTGATATGGAAAAGTTTGTCGACGGTCCTCGAGCCGACATTTTCAACTTTGAAATAAAATTGCGTGAAAAACTAACCCAACTGCAATCTAAAGAAGTATGAATTTTCGTTAACAGTATAATTATTAATTTTCGATTCATGGATTTCCTTGTGTAGGATGTTCTGGCAGAAATTCAAAGGAAACTGTCGAAGAATGAAAAGCTATCATGTAAATTACGAACACTTTTAGAAAATAAGCGAAGAAATCTTAATCAGGTACGCTCAGAACTGAAAACAGCAACAGAGTTAATTGTTCAACTTGAGGATGAGAAAATACACAATGAAATTGAGCGAACGAGGTTAGAAATAAGTTACCAAAATACCCAGATTAGTGAAAATAACTTGAAGGTTCAAACGAAGAGAGCGAGAATGCAGCATATTTCATTACAAAGGCAGAATGAACTATTGGAAGCGAGTCTCATGGAGCAAAAAATGTTGAATCAAGTTATGACTGGATCAGTAGAGGATCTTTGGAAAGAAATGAATCTATTAACTTCAACTGTTGAGAAGTATGCCTATTTAAATGCTTGCCCGCCTGAATTTAATTTTTTCATTGCTGACATCATGATTCCAATAATTGTTTCAAGTAATGTTGGAAAGCTCAAATGTGAACAGGATTTCATTCGCAATACATTCCGAACTTTTGCTGAGTTCAATCGTGAAGCTCGTAATGGTACGAAAGATGATTCCTATTTTATACAGCTATGGAAATTACCAGGAAATCAGATATGAATATCATGAATCTCATGGTGGGAGGTTCAATTGATTAATACACATGTTAATAGGATTAATATAAAATGTATTATAATAGTAGTCGTTTGTTATTTTGTTTCCACTTACTCAAGTTTAAATGTAGACTTCATGGTGAACAAAAATGTGAAAAACAATATGAACGCACTCAACTTTTCTGAGCAACGAGCCAGGAATAAGTCAGACTTTTAGTGGTTGGATTGAGTCTGCGTGTCGGCCGTTAAAGTATGCTCTCACATGGTGATTATGATAAACAACATTACGCGATATTGAGTTGGAAAAACAGCGATAGGAAATTCTTACTATCATTTATATAACATCAACGCAAGAAATAAACTTTTCTTGTTCTATATAATTCACCATCACAACTTAATTATCGTAATAATGAAAATAAATCAACAGTCAATTATGCAGGGACATCACAAGATGGTTACTCAGTTATTTTGTTTTCCTCGTTGAAAGGTATCGTGATTTATCATTAATTATTTTTAAAGAAAGAAGAATAATCGCAATCTGACGATTCCCGTTGGCCTCAAAGTACTACACCACAACACATATCGGATTCCTCGTCGGAGGATCCTGACGTAATCTTGAACAAGTGTACGTAAATACACAATCGTTATTGGAAATAATATCAACATAGGTGATGTTCTCGTGAAATTTCAGGAAGTTTACCATTAAATACAAGTAAGATATAATGCAAAAACAGGAAGATTGAATCATCAAACATACAGCTATTCCATTCCAGATTAATGAACTGATGATGTTCATAAGGGTCATGTTTCAGGAGAGATACACAAATTACTTTCGCACACATGGTAGTTTTTTGTTTGTTGTCAACCTCTTTCTTCAATCATCAATTCGATTGACGCGATAGATCATATACAGATTAAGTGGGAACGCGATTTCATGTGCACGACCGGATATGACTGGACGAAGGAACCAACACTCCTGCGTATTTTCAATGAAAGGTTCCTATTCTATCTTTTTCGAATAATGTAACGCAAGATTGTTTTTATTTCAATGAGTCAAAATGAATGAAGACCATCCCATACTCTCGCTGTCAACGGCCGAAAACTCAATGTCCATCAATGTATCCATTGTTTAGTCGTGACGCGTGTCGATTTCGATTTGTGAAAAAATTTTATACCATTATGAACGGTAGACAAGGCAACATTAAAAATGATAGAGGGTCAGAGTATAGAACATCGAGCAAGCCAGTTTGGTGGTTTTCTCGCAGGTTCCGAAACTTTCAATTGATTGCCGCCACTTTTCGGTGGATTAGACGCTTCCTGTGAAATAATAATGAAATATATTTTCTCATTCTGAATTATCAAATATCAATATTTGAAAAAAAATATCACAACAGAGTAAAGAAATGAGTAAGGGCGAAAAGAAATTGGTTGGAACTACGAAATGACAATTGAAAGATGTGATTGTTATTGGCGGGTTATGAGAAGGCATGATGTCTATTAAAAGTTGTGAATGTTGCAATCAAAAGTCAATATATACACAGCGAAATAAAGAAGGAAAAAATACAATAAACGCAACTGAACACAATCAACTATGAGAGTTACCTTCTTCCAAGATAGAACCGGACCACAAACAGAGATAAAGACATAGAAAACAGAGATATATAACATTAGCGGTTCCATTATTTGTTTTATGTACATTACTTGTTTTTTTCTATTCTCTACTGAGTAAGAATCTTTTCAATGCAATGAAGCGTGCGATTTACTATGAGCCCTATTACCAACTGTGCACAAAGAATATTTATGCCCAGAACCGGAGAATGATGAATAACTCAATAATATATTGAAAAGATTGCGAGCATATTATTATAACAACAGTAATTCAATAAAAATACATACCAATTTCTTCTCCATCTTAGCTTTGATATCTCGTGCCAACGTATAAAATGCCTCTTCAACATTAATACTAGATTTTGCTGACGTTTCCATAAATTTAATTCCATATTCAACAGCTAATTGCTCCCCTCTTTCCTTCGAAACTTGCCTCCTGTCTGATAATTCACATTTATTACCTAGGAGCATTTTCTCGACATCCGCTGATGCATTCTCTTCTATGTTCCGAATCCAATTTTTTATGTTCTCGAAGCTTTTTTCATTTGTTACATCGTATACAAGCATGATTCCCATTGCACCACGATAATAGGCAGTTGTAATTGTACGAAATCGTTCTTGACCAGCAGTATCCCTAGATGAAATGAAGCGAATGAAGAAAAACAATGGAGGATACGAACATTAAACAATGATGACCAATATGAAAGAATTAAAAGTAGCTCCGTACTGAACATTTACCATATCTGTAATTTTATTTTCTTCCCATCCAACTCAATTGTGCGTATTTTGAAATCGATACCTAGAAAAATGACAATGATATTTGAATGATTCTACGGATTAACCATCTATAAGGTTATGACACACTATAAACATCATAGTATTCATTGTTGATTGATGAATGCTAATAATGTAGTATATTTGATCAAGGGGCAGTGGTATGCATCAAAATATTCTCATATATGATGAGAAGTAGAAGTGGACAATGCAGTCTTTGTATGTTGATATATCGTTGGTAATACGATCGTTTGAGAAAATGTGTAACCATGATGATCAGGAGGGTGTGCCACACTAGGATTGAAAATCTACCGGTCCGTAGTCTAGTTTTATTCGTATGGCGATAAGATTTCAGTATGTATAATGAATAATACGATGAGCAATCAAGTGACATACGACAATGGGCGAAGCGATCGAGAGCACATATAGATGAAGGGGAAGAGAAAGAAGATTAACATACCAATGGTAGAGATGAATGTTGTATTGAATGCATCTTCGGAGAATCTAAAGAGTACACATGTTTTCCCTACCCCTGAATCACCAATTAGGAGTAATTTGAATAAGTAGTCATAGGTCTTTGCCATTTTTCAAATAAAAAAAGCACCCAAAGATAATGCGATTTCAGTAACCTCAATATTGTTATTCAACCACTATACACTTGTCGCATTTGACACAGCCCGGATGTTTCGTATATGTTCGTTTTTAGTATAAGATGATGGTGACGATATGGATATCGGTAAGTTTTATAGTGTAATTGTGCGTGTGTATAACGACTGTACATTAATGATACTGTATACCGTATGAAAGTAGCACACTCAAGCATACACATGCATGCATTCACACACATGCGCGCACAATGTGAATAATAGCAAAAAGATCTTATGATGGTCAATGTCAATGGTCAGTTAGAATGGGAGATGAGATGATTTTACTATGGCAAAATAATAATGAATAACGAATCAATGATGAAAATGGTGATGACGATAATGATGACCGTAATATGAAACTACAATAGCGGATAATGGTAATAGTAAGGCATATTTTTCTTATGTAAAACTGATATGTATCAATATTCTATGGTGACATTTGAACGAGTATACATGTGTGCGTGAAGTAAGAAGGGGTGAGGTATGAAAAATGTGCATATTTCTGAGAAATGTATAGAACAGCCTCCTGCGTAGAAAATCATAAGCTGTAGCTCCATCGATAACTGAAAAAATGTATTTGATGTTGATTTCGGAGTACTTATATATAAGTATACTTGATGATTTAATTTAGTGAGTCAGTCTGCTGGGTTAAAATCGATGTAATCATTTTTATTCTATTTCAAATATTTTCATTTTGTAAAATGGATGCAGTCTATAGCTCATATAATGCAAATGCAACATCACAAATAAATATTGGGAAATATTTCAAGCAATATAAAGAACTCATTGATTCGATGAAAAATGATAGTGAATTTGAACTGGATAGAGAACTAGATGGAGAATTGTCACAGAATTGCAGGTGATACTTAATGCCTCTTTTATCATTCAATTGAAAAATTTGCATATAGTTCTAATCATTTGTTGAAACAGTATAAAAAATATTCTTGCCGAAGATGTATTCATACCGCCAGTCAGTCGAATTGCCATGAAAAAAGTTCCGCCAAAAATATCTTCTGATGTCAATCTTCAGACGTTGATGAAATTGAAGGAAAAGTATTCAAATGACCCGAAAATGTTTAGGCCTGCACTGAAATACCGGAATGAAACTACTGTGGTGAGTCCGAATTGCAGAGTTACCAGATCATGCATATCTGCATGGAAAACCATTCGTAAGAGCATACTTTGTCTGATCATTAGAACTACAATCAACTAATTCAAACTGGTCCTCAAGCTATTCCTGGCGAAGACATTTTAGTATTCATCCGGATATATCATCCATTCGGCTGCCATAACTATGAAGCACCAAAAAAACGTTTGTCGATTATTCTAAATCACGTCATAGGAATGCTAGGTCACCAGACGTTAGCCCAACTTCGTGATAGAATAGAATGTATATCAGATTTATCCTGTACGATTGAGAGCAGTGAAGATCCAATTGAATTTCTTGAAGAGAACAATAAAGTATCAAACATTTTGCAATTCATAAAACATGAGGATTTCACAATTTTCATCTAACATTACATAATGTCACAATAGGACATATACAAATCCTCATTTTTCTACATCGAGGATACTTTTTACAATGACACGAGATATGTGGACTGTAAAGATAACAGCCAATCGATCATGAACTGGGCGAAAACTCGAAAATTGGGTCCGTTCAAAACTGAAAAAATGGAAGACGTCAGAATTGACTCGTTATGTGTGAAATTTGGTTATCCATGGGTCTTCCAGCACCAGGGCAATTGTGAGCATCTGATAACGTTTAGCGATGCCAGGTATGTAATGCTTCACAATGAATAATAAGAATGTGTTGACAATAATCCATAAAAACATTTATTCAAAGATTAGTCGATTTGAATGACGATTTGGCAGTAGAAAATTATCCACAAGTATCACGAGCTAGACCAGTTAAACATCCATATTGTCTGATGTGTATCGAAAGGCCTGTACATTGGGTGGTGATTGGTAACGATCGTTTACCACATGATCCCTGTCACTTCTGTCATCAGTGTTTCATCAGATACAACTATATTGATGGCAAGAAAATTGGTACTTTTCGAGCTTATCGATATCCGCGTGATGGTGCAATTCTGAAGTGGATAAATACTAGGAAACAGCATTTACAAACGCCGTGAAGCTCCGTCATTTATGTATCCTCAACCTTTTAAGTACTTTTTAACAAATTATGCAGTTTCTTAATATTATTCTTCACATTTTGCGCATTCGGATCTATCTTGAGTGCTTCAATGTACATTTTTTCTGCGACATCAAGTTTATTCCAACGATGATAAAGGACTCCTGCAATGGAAAAGGTTTCCATTTATGATTTGCCGTTAATCTACCCAGTAGAATTGATAGTACCCAAATTTGTATAAATCATCGGATTAGTCTTATCCAACGTTAGAGCCCGTTGGAATTCAATTTCTGCTTCAGAGAAACGCTCAGCTTTACCCAAAATATTGGCGACATTGAGATGAATTATTGCGTCATTTGGTAGTAGTTCGATCGCAATCCTTCCTTTCTCTAAAGCCCTCTCTGCCATCCCTAATACATAATAAAAGAAATAGATACTTATTCTTTTGATGCCTTTAAATTTCGTGAAATTACCCAAATCGTCCAATAATCGAATTATATTTGTCCATGATTTTCGATGAAAATTGTCCTGTTCAATAGCTTTCTCCCATGCAGCAAGCGCGCTCACGTATTCTTTGCGCTCCAAAAACTGAAGATTAACATTAATTCCATATAGAGAGTTATGACAAAATATCGCATTATCATATATTTACCAACAAACCCAAGTTGTAATAACAGTCAGGGCATTTTTGTCTATGAAATAATGATGTTTCATAACATCGTTTTGACTCATTATATTGCTCGAGTGCAGCATGTACAATACCCAAATTCATCCAGGCTGCTGCAAAATCCGTTCTGAATTTCAATGTATAATTTATAGAGCGAATATTGAAGGATAAAAAAACAATTGAAACCCTCACTGTAATTCAACAGCGCGTGTGAGTAAATCTCTAGCTTCTTTGTATCGCTTCTGGTCCTTCAATAAGTTACCCAGATTATTCATCGCCTGTGCATATTCCGGATTTAATCTGCAAGTTCAAATAGATTTTATTTGCATATCAATACATAAAGCAGAATAAATGAACTGTACCGTAGTGCTTCTCGATATTTAGCTTCAGCTAAAGTAACATTTCCGAAATCTGCTGCAGTTTTCGCAACGTTGTAATGTACTTTCGCGTTGTGTGGACAAACAGATAATGCGGAGCGGAATAACGATTCTTCATCCTGCCATTGTCCGCTTCGCATCCATGAACGAGAGAACCATGTGATTATGAGCAACCAATACATAACAAGTGGTATCTTTGATGTTGGGAATCGCTGACACATTTTTTCTAACCCAATCACAATTATGAAACAGTATCCAACTGATGGCAGATACAATGTTCTTTCGGCTAGAACGAATCCGACTCTGAAGAAGAGATTACTTGCTGGAAGGAATGGAATTATCATTAGACACAATCCCATAGCCTCATATCTGAAATAAATTTGAGATGAATAATTATGACTATTACTATATATCGAAAAACGATTAAAAATAATTCCTCAAAATAATGTAATACCGTGTGCTGCTATGTCTCCCCTCCGATATGAAAGATTGAAAGATCAATCGTGCCAATATTACCCAGAATATAAGAATCGACATCAACCTGATGTCCCAACCATTTATCAGTGCTATACAACCCATCGACCAATCGAATGACAACCATTGCGGACAAATGAGCAGCCACACATTTAAAGAATAAATATATTGGTAATTCAAGTAGCGAAAAAAAACGCTGTCTACAAATGATGCTGGGTTGTCAACTGATTGGAAAGTTGGGTTTGAGAATCCCATGAGATTCAGTCTTATTGTCAGTAGAATTACACCAATGATGGACAACGCAACGAAACGGATGAATGTAGAGGAATACATCATGTCCAACAATGTATTTCGATTTTCAATGCTTCTCAGTAATCTCCACAAATTGTTGAAATTTTTTTTTTGTACTATCAATATTTCGTAACCGAGGCATAAACCCTGAAAATGATGAACGATAAAACTGAAAAATAGGCATTATACGCATTGCTAGGCATTGTTAGTAACATCCTTCATGTAATGTCTTACAATAGCTGTTATCCCAATTTCTTTGGAGAGCATTGCCGCTGCTACGCAGAAGATACATATAATAAAGTTCTTGGCAGATTCATATCGACTCGATGAATTGATGCATTGGGCGTAAGAAAGAATTGAAAGATAAACAAAAATGGCACAGAGAACGTCTGCCCTGCCGACAATCCCTGATACTGCTTCACAATGCACAGGATGTACGGCGAAGAGTGTGGCTGAATAGAATGCTAAATATTGAGCATCTCCCTCCAAAATTTGTTTAAATGTAGGATACGTTAGCAGGCAGGCGGAAGTGTGCAGTAATAAATTGAAGACATGGAAATCTGTTGCATTCAGATGTCCTCGTATCCAATGTTGGAATCTGCAGAATAATCTCTCATCTTGTTTCAATTATGTTTCCAACTTAATATAATATTATCTAAACGTACTTTTGTATCGAGAAGAAAAAATTACCGAAACGTCAGTACAGTCAGTGGCCTGTATGATCGATGACTCAATTTGTGTGTGAGTTTGTTTCCCCAGAAGTCATTTCCGAAAATGTTTGATATCGGTGTGAACTTGATATCCGGGTTGTTGATGATAGCTGGCGTATCGTCGAATGCGAATGATCCGTTATAAGAGTTCATGCAATTCAGTGATGCTATGAAAATTATCAGGAATGCTAATGGATCTGATACAGCTGCGGTAGTTTGTTGAAAATATTATGTCCATTAGTGGAATATATTGACATGGAGAATGTTTATATATGAGATAGGATATCTGGTTCTTAGCAACTATTCTGGATATACATATGCAGTGACGCAATATTGTCTTCCATTCCAGTAAATTAAATGTTCACTACAGACTCGCATCATATTTGTTAGCATTGAATCATCAATAAATGCAACGGCTTTCAACGAATGAAAAAAAAAAATAAGGACGATCATCATCATACAGATTATGAAAGATTTTTACCTGGTAAATGATTTAATTTGGAAGTCATTCTGATCGTAATCTTGAAACCTCAATATATTATACAGTCACATATATTGAAACAAATGTTGATGCATAAATTGCATGCCCTTAACCTCGGACGCCATGAACTTTGGGTAGACACTGCGGATTTCATAGAGGTGAGTGGACTTTTGACCACAAACCCGATCCCTTCATTTTACGTATTTCACAAGTCACCTGTATTATACATAATGATTATTTTCGTGCACTACCAAAAATTTATCACGAAACTGGTATGAAGTATCACAGTGAGTAATGATCTTTCATAATTCTTAGTTAAACCCGCTTCAATCTCGAAAACATGCATGTGTGTTACAATTGGTTGATTGCAACAAATATTTGGTGAGAGCACACTTCGAAATTTTCTAGGCAATAAGTACAGAACCTCAGTTGTATGGATGCTTCTTGTTGATTCGTTCGTGTTGATCAGTAGTGCTGCTCTGATAGGAGGAAAGCAACGAATGACGTGTTATTTATTGAGGGCTGACCAACCAAATGTACCACTCACGGACAGAATTTTCTATGGAATCATTGATTACTCTATGAGGATAGAGGGATCGATGAACATTTATCATTTCGTTTATTCCCGCCTATGTATTCGAAAATATTGAATATCAAAAAACGCAAAATTCATTGTGTATTCTCAAGTAGGTAGTCATTTGATCAGTATTACTTCCGCAAAAAGTCCGTTGAGTATAAAAAGGAAATAGGCAAGTGCATTGACCATATTGATGGGTCAGCAATTATTCCCAGAAAAATGGATCGAAGACAAGTAAATGGTTATATATATGGGAACACTCCAATGAACGCGATTAACGGACTTTTTATAATAAGTGTGATATTTATTACAATTAAGTAAAATCAGTTTCCTCCATCCTCTCTCGATGATTGAATAACATGGATATATTGTACAAAAGAATATAAATTTCATGCATAGTAGGATGGTGGTACAGCTAGGTCTCGCAGGATACCCAGTTGTTCCTCTGTGAAACATTGAGCATGTGTGACCCACTCATCATAATGTGTTCGTTTGAAATCACCCAAAGTTTTCCGTATTGTTGTCTGGAATTGAGAATTGACTAGTTACTAATCGATTCCTCGATATAATATACATTGTAGAATGTGTGAGTGTTAGATTTACCGGGATTGGTTGAGGGTCATTCAAACACAAACTAAGATCTTCAAAGATCGACGGCATATACGTTGGGACGTCATATGGATGAGCTTGAATGAAAGCACATAATCCAAGAATACCTGCATGTCGTACACGTAAATTATCCGGATTATTCTTTACTTCCGTCTTCGACTTTACCTTGAATTCATTCTATAGGATAAGGAAACGTGGAAATGATGATTCAATTGATGAATATCTCTAACATTGAAGAAGAAATAAAGTTTTTACCAAAAGAGCTTCTTGCTCCGGCAATAAAGCACAATGGAGCAGCCCACACAAAACACGTCCAGCCGTTTCCCTCACTTCCAATCGTTCATCAACAAGCAATCGTAGAATAATTTCCTGAATCTGTTTTATCCACTCAGCATTACTGATGATTATTCCCATGTTGTGAAAGACAAGAACTTCAATGAAACTGAGACATGATGCTCTCGTAGACCATGATATAGTATTCGAAACTTCCGAAAGTGCATCTATCATTGCAGGCATATGTCGTGGCAACGTCATGGCTTGAGAAAGCGCAGCTAATGTGTGTGTACAAATACTCGCTAGTTCATCATCCACTTCATAATTTTGTAATTGACACAATTTATTGAGCAGTTTTATTGAATTCGGTGGCGCCCCTCTTGCTCTCGATAGGATAGTGTTGATGAGCCACATACAAACTGTTTTGAATAAACTGATATCATTTTGTCCCATTGATGATGATTCTTCGTTTTCATCACAATAAATAGTATTTTCTCGTAATGTGATCAACCTCGGTAAAAGAGAGTTCAATAGCTCCCCTGCATGTGGAGTTAATGCACTACTTTGTGATTCATCAGAATCGTGATCCGCATGAAATATGACTGTTAGAACGGATCCCAGAGTGGCACGCACATTTTGGAATGGATTAGCCAGCAATTTTCTGTCTATACGTTTTAGTAGTCTCTTCATTAACTGCGATACGCGCCACGATTGTTGTGCGAGAGCGGACTGCAGAATATACATACGATGAACTTCAGAGAAAGAGGTCCTTGTAGTTTCTATTTGTGGCTCCTCCATCAAACACTCGAATAACCAATGATTTCTATTAGGATCCCTACGTGATGCTGCTATGGCAAAACAACATTTCCAATCATCAAGTGTTTCTGTTGTGACATTCTCAAGTGCTGTGCGAATTATAGGCAACAATGAGTCCCACATTTTGATAATCATCTCGAATGGCCAACAATGGGAGCCTCTGATCAAACCAGCTAGTATTTCGGCAGCACATCGCTGAGAACTTTCCTGTTTTTGAACAACTAGTGATTGAAGATGTGGAATGAACAGTTCTAAATGCCGGATTCCGTGATTGCGAAATAGTAATTTGAATAGTGAGTAGCGAGCAATACTGAATTTATCAGTGCCCTTTCTTTCTTCAATGCTATTATATTGGATCAATTTGTCAATGAAATGTGTTTCGGCAAAAAATGTGTCAACCAATTTTTCGGATTCTGTGTACACACGTTTGTCTGGAAAAAGTTCAGGTTGCTGCGATGATGCTCCATATACTTCTATTTTTTTAGGCCACGCATAGTATCCAACGTAAGGATCGCGGACATATCTACTTTCATTCCACTGATCTTCAGTGAGTGGACGTGATTCGTAATCATATTGCAACCACATATTATCTGGCCTCGTCCCTGGTTTGTAAGTTTCAATATTCTCATCTCGTCTGTCGATAATTTCTGTTTTGTTCTTCCCCCCAGGAACATCGATAGATACCTGCAAGCGAATGGTAGTTCGAAATGACTGTTGTACAAACCATTTAAAACAATACAAATTAGATTTTCTGACCTTCACATGTTTCCTCTTCTGTTGGCGAAGCATCCATACAGCTAAGAAGACTGCTATTTTCCTCTCCTCAAGGGACTCGTGCACCAATGCACCGAGACAATGTTCAACCACCAGTGATGGATATAATCGATCAAAATGAGCTAGATCACGCATGAATTTCATTCCCATCAAACGCTGACGCCAATGACAGTTTGTCTGAATAGTATGCAATATATCGAGCAGGAGACCATCATAATTGCTGGCATTCTCGCTAGACAGCTGATGAAGTAATTCGATGCCTTCAGATATTTCAGAGTCTGCTGGGCGTGGAGTTAACGGCACCGGGTTATTATTCCATAATTCAGCAGCAGCATTGACACAATTTTTTGGTATCTCAATGTTTATTCCCCACGTCGGAACATTGCGATTTACTGTCACTGTCAGTCGATTTTTTAGTTGTATAACTGACGTCTTCTCTGACGGTTTCGATGCAATAATTGCTGGCCAAATGTTACGCAAGAAAGCCCAATCACCCGTTGATATCAGTGGATCGTGTTTAGGTCCCAGCAGAAGATAGAGCAGCCCCTATTTTTATTTTCAGTCATTCACAGTATTTTTACTTCCGATAGGATGAGTCACTATTATTTTTCATTCGATATAGTAGACACACTCAAGTATTTTTGACTTTATCAGATATTTTTGTTGTATATACCTTATGCAGTTCATGGTGTTCTTCAGGATCTTTGGCCATCAAATCGAGTAAGACCGATTTGAATTCTCTCCGAGAATATGGGAAACAAGGTAGTGCTGTGAAAATTGAGTCCTGTGCAGCAATCCGAACAGTCGCATATCTACTTGTTGCTAATTCAAACAACTGCAGCATAATGAATTTATAATATTTTGTTAAACGACAGATACGTAAATGAATACGTAGCTCGTGTTGTAATTCGACACGCTGCAGCTTGTATTCAGGTAATATACGTCGTCTCCTAACTAATTCGTCCTTCAGTTCATTTTTTGCGTGCACCCAAGTCGCCCACTGTTTTCGATGTCGATCAATGAAACGACGTTCACCCAAAAGTAAAATATTCCAAATCTACGGAAGAGAAGATCTCTCATGAACAGAATAAGATATAGATATAAAATTACAGCTAGGTTGGTTGGACATTCACTTGAAGTATTCCGACAGCACTTTTGGTGTCATCTTCGGCCTCGTTCAGTATGGTGGTTTGCAGTTTGGATAAAATATTCACCATACACTGACGAACATTGCTGCCATCTGGCATTCGCAATTCACCCTTGATACCAAACGTAGTTGTAATATTCCACAAGGAAAAATCATTAGAACCTTCGGGGGGCATCGGTAAATATTCAATGCTGCTGCCAATAATCGCGTTAACAATGTTCAACGACGTCAATAACTCTTGGCTGAAAAAGAGATTGCATCAGTGGAATACCAATCGAGTCTTCGTTAGAAAAATGTTGATGAAACTTACCGCGTCATAACCGAATCGTTGTTGGCGCAATACTTCTCGATTTTCGCAACTTCAACTGGAAGATATTTTGTCAAAATATGCTGCATCATAGAAATTTGTTGCTCAGAGGGCACATACCAATCAAATTTCATATTGTCAATATCGGCACCTTGTCCCCACTCCAAAACATGCGGATAATTCGGGTCATTGCGATTTTTACCATTGCATGTATATTCATACGTCGCAGTGATATTGGCAAGCGAGTGGATGATATTGGCAAGAATATTACTAGCCATGAGGCTACCTTCGCGTGACTTTAAATGTAAAACTTTATCTAGTACTTCCATCAGAGTGTCAAAATACGGCACTAGATGTGATCCTTGTGTGTCCATAATTTTAGAGACCAGAAGCATTGGATACAATAAACGGTCGTCAATGCGTTCGGCTCTATCGACATCACTTTCTTCCATTACATCGAAAATTGACTGAGCAATAGGAGGCAATAACGTTCTCAAAGTTTCACCGCCATTAACACGTGCAAAACTGTTACACAACATTGCAGCCAATTGTCCAGAAACTTTTGTTTCTAATACACGTCCTGTAATAAATGAGCGTAATTTGTGTAGCGCTGAACCGAATATTCGGTCGCTAGAACGTACAAGCAATGCAGTGCAAACAGTCGTTAATAATTGCTTGACTATTGAATCCGATTTATTAAGTCCGCTACAATCTTGGTTCTCATTAGACACATAATCCAAAGTGCTCGAATCAATGAGTGAGAAAATACGATCGAAAAACTGTAGCACGAAATCTTCAAAATGTGATGTGCTTTCGCAGGCGATTCGATCATCTTCGTCGAGCGTTTCAATAATTGTGGCTTTTGAGCAATCAATGATAGGCACCATCATCACATACACGAAAATCAGTCGAAACGTCACGTGCGTCTTGTTCAAATCATTAGTGTCAATACCTGGTAGCGATGACATAAGTAGCGGTAAAACTCTGGTAGGGCCTGCATCGTAGGTATAACCTGCATTGATATTCCGTCTACCCTGAACCATAGGTCGTGCAACTGAAGTTACCGCCATCATTGCAGCAATCAATTTGTGTGGTTCTGTCAATGAATCTAACGTTGAATACAATCGTTCGATCACCTGGGGTATCACCATGTTAGGTCTAACTGTCGCAAGTCTCCGCAATACTTGACACGCTGAACAAACACTTATGCGTCCATACATGGCCATCATTGTTGATGGTATCATACACTCAACAAATGCGTCGATATCGGCATCAGTAAGTTTATTATCATCTGGAATCGGTGTTCGCCATGTGCGTTTACCATAGCGTTCCCTATGTAAGCGTGATATGAATTTTTTCGCCAATCGTGTAAGCAAATCCATTAGCTTAACGACCCACGGCCCATCATTAGCTTGATGAAAATAAGTTTCAATTGTCTGTAAGAAATTTTTCAGATGAACCTGTCCACTTGAATTGTTGCCTAAAATTGATACAATCCATTCAGCAGCCAAACGGATGTCAATTCTCTGTTGTCGAACACATTTTGTTTTGCTATATACAACTGGCAGATCCAAACTCCTCATGATGCGAGTGAACATTATGGGAATATGTGGCTCCCAATCGATATATCCAATATTATGTTGTGCAAGTTGAGACATCAATGACATTAATGAATTTTCCCATTGGGTGCCATTGTGATATATTGTCCATATATTCATAAATTCATTGAACCATAATCTGAAACCATGGACATGATCTTGCGGGAATAATGTTGTTGGTAAGAAGTGTTCTAGCAGGTTCATAGTCTTTTCCATTATCGAATCGTCGAGTGGATATAATTTTGGTCTCAGCTCATCCAGCATTTCTTGCGTCGCAGTCACCTATATTTGATTGGAAAAGTACAAAAGTAGAAAGAGTATCCCACACAAACACATCAAAACTGGATTTTCGTGAATATATTCCACTACTTACGGGAAAATAAATTTTCAATATCTTAATCAAAGAATAAAATTGCTTCAACGTAGACTTGAAACGGCCACCATTCACTGTCAATCGCCAATGTACCAATCGCTTCATTATTCTTTCCACCAGATCGTACAGAGGTTTCCATGGTAAAACGAGATCACTTGGAGCTATCAATTCTATTTTTCTATGAGTTTTTACAATGCATAAGTTGATTATTAATATTGATACACCCATATTCAAGAATTCCCACTATCGAATCCGATTGGAACCTGGACGATGAATACATACTTTGTTAGAATGGTCAGTGTACCGGAAAATAGAAATATTAAAGATGGCTCTAAATTCGATATCGTCATCAATTCATACATGAGCTTTATGAATGCGATATGATCTTCTTTGCTGAACCGACAGTTATAAATCTTCAAGTATCTGAAAATATTTAGAAACAATTAATGGACAATTACCTCGCTTCCCCAACAGAATAGAAAATCGAAATAGCAACTCATTAGTCTTACACTCTTAATTTTGATATGGCGATACGACAATCAGGTTGTAAACGTCGGAGCATCACAGCTCGACCCAACTGGCCTTTTATTTCGATCAAGAAATTATGAGCTTCTCGATCCAATTCATCGGCATAAGGAAGAAAATTGTTATATATATACTCAGATTGATATTGCGGAGTCAAACTGTCTGTCGAAGACTCCATCGTTGTCCCTTCTTCATCCTCACGTAGATATCGTATTAGTTGAGACAACATATCGTTTGATTCCAACATGATTTATCAGATTTATTAACGTATCAAGTCCTGGGATGATGACAATATTTAGGTTATGCGACTACATACACTGCATACGCATGACTAACAAAGGAAACTGCATCGTAATAGTTATTCAATAGGTTGAAAACGATTTGACTATTCGTCTTCATTTTTAACGAGTCATGTTTTTCGCTGTAGCGGCCATGTTTGATAGGCTTCGACATATATGCTTGTATATGCTCACAAGGAATTTATACTCGTGTTTATTACAGTAGCTTGGGAATAAAATCTGTTCAAGTTATTTCAAACTCCTACTCGTTCAATAACATCATGTATAGTTGGTCCAACAAAAGATTAGGACGAAGAAATTCCGGATAGCATCGGATTTTCTTCCTTTCCATTATTTTTCCGCGCACAGTAAAAAATCCAAGAACGGGATTGGACAAATTGTGAATCATTATGATAGAAGGTAAAAAAGTGATCGTGATGTTGCCGCATATTTTTGTGTTCTAATCTTTTGCTGGAACTACTGTACGTACATTGGTTTGGCCGCATAGAGAGGGCGAGATCTACTCACGATCTGCCATCACTAAACGGAATTGAACTCAACGTTCAACTTTTCATGTTTGAATACTCCCATTTAGTAGCAGCACTTTCGAGTTTTCCACAACGATATCCGTCCAACCACAATCTTCATTTCATTTTGAACACATTCCTATCTGTGGCAATTTGAATCCTGTCTCATGTTGAATATATATTATTCGAATATTCTAATGATATTACAAAAAAGCATCGATGGGCATTTTTTCATGGAATTTGTCTATTTTTATGTGAAATATTTCGAATGTATTAACCCCATTTTGTCTGGAATATTCATTGCGCACCTCCAAACTGGACTATCTGTACGGAGTGTACATTTTGTTCTCAGTCCGGTTGATCTATTGGATCGCTTACAGCATAGCATGTTATCTTAAAAGTAGGTCGTCATGATACGAAGGAATTGAAATTTTGGTGTAATATGTATAACATATGCTTATGGTAGAACGTACATTTCATTTTATGATTGTTGGAATAATTCTCCCCTCATTATATAACTGACAATGAATAATTTCCTTCTCTTCTCTATGCGTAAAACTATAGTTGTGAATCCACGTCTAGCGCCGCATTACTATATGATGCGAAATCTTGTTTTTTCATGTCCATGGCCCACTTCTGCCGTTCACCTGATGCAAACAGCCCATAAATGACAGCTCCCCCTAAATATATGGCACCAGCTATGATCAAAATAGTCCTCCATTCAGCTGCAGACTATGGACAAAAACAATTCTTTTTTCGCGATTCATAAGACAATTATCTATTTACATAAAAAATGTGAATAATAGAACCTTATTTTGTACAATATATCCAGTTAAGAGGGGGCTAACAATACCAGGAAGTGTTGCAATGGTATTGCCGATACCCATGAGAACACTCGCATGCTGCGGTGCGATATCCAAGTGATTCACGCTAGAATACAACATTGCGATTGGTGAACTGACGACAAAATTAGTCAACAAGCCATGATGAAGTTAATTTGGATAATTTTCAGTCAAGAATGATGTTTGCTCAAACCTGAATCCAGACCAAGCAAAGCCACCGAGCCCGACCGCAATTGTCAGACATACAACGGCACCAGTAGACGTTGAGACGAACGCTGCGAGTGCCATGAAAATAGTTTGACATAAAAAAGCACTACAATTGAATATTTTTCGTACATGAGTGGTACTCAAAATATCATTTAAACGGAGATAATCTGCTAGATGTCCCGAAAGTTGCAAAACAATCGCCATTGCCAGATAGGGTACAGCTGAGAGAAATCCTGTTTTTTCCAGTTTGAAGTTCAACACATCTAATATTTGTACAGGAAGAGAATGATTTTTAATGTGAAAGTTATTATATTGATCATTACGCTTGACCTTTCCAAGGTTCATTTGGCACACTTACCACTCATAAATGTTGGTAATTGTGTGAGCATTGTGTAAAATCCCCAATTTTCGCTGAAGTGTGCTGCAACAATAGCCCAAACTGGAGCAGATGTAAGAATGGATCCCCACGGGTGAGAAACCTACATGAATTCATTATGGATCAGTTAGAGAAATTATCGGTAAATAATTTCGTGTCTCCTTCGAAATGCTTACGAACCTTTTCGTCTCTTTCACCAAGCGATCGTTGGATGTAGTTCAATTCAGTAATTGATATATGCGGATCGTCCTCTGGCTTATCATAAACAATCACCCACCAGAATCCAAACCATACCAGTCCAACGATACCAAATGCATAAAAGAGTGAAGCCCATCCAAAATGTCTGGCTAATAGTCCAGAGGCTGGCATAGCAAACACTGTACCAACGAAACTTCCAGAGAATGCTATGGTCGCGAGTTTCGATCTTTCTAGAGGTGGAGCCCAGTTCGCCCATATTGAATGAATACATGGATAAGTGACCCCCTGAATTGATCATTGTTGATAATGTTACGAGACACAACAAATTTCTACCAAACAATCAAAGCCGAGTCCTTGCTGAACTTTTGTTAAATGACTTTCTGTTTTAGACTTTTGACACTGAGAGCTCATTTATGAACGACTTTTTTGTATATCATACGTCCAAGGTACGGATATGTTCAATTTTTGAATTACGATATCAACGATTCGGAAAACAAAACAAAAAATTTCTACGTACTTCAAATATTCCCTCGATTATACGCAACGCGATGAGTACATAAACACTCAGCCTGGTCAACGGTGGTGTAATTAATGTCAATAGCGCGGTCGTCGCAATCCCAATTCCAAAAACTCTTTTACCGCCAATACGTGCGCTGAGCCAACCACCTAGGAGTTGCGTGCTGATATATCCATAGAAAAAGGAGCTCAGAACAATTCCTTGGAGCTTTGAATTCCAATTGAATTCAGCTGGTGACTGCTCATAAGGAGAAGATAATAATGCACGCTAGATTCAATTCATATATTGTGGATGACATGAAAGAGACTCACTTCATGCGTTCCCGATGTCATTGCGACAATTGCAACGCTCAAATTCACTCGTAGGATATAAGAAGTAAAAAATCCGAAAAATGCGAGAATACTGACAACATATCGACGTTTCTGCCAGAATTTCCAACCAACTATTTCCTCATGTATTTGACCGTATGTCCTTTCACTTTTCACACTGTGTTTTATACAGGTCATATAATTTTATTGGGGAAACATATTGTATTGAATTGTACACATATGAAACATACCTTCCATAATCTGATTGATCCTTCTTAATATCAGAGTTGACTCCATTTTCTTCCATTATCTATAAGAAATTTCGTGTTCACGATTCATTTTCTTACATAACGTCACTTGATAACTGTCTCATATAATCACATTCACGAAACAGCAATAAAACAGTGACCTCGGCAAAAATTTCTTCGTCGTTGGTATTTACTTCTGATGGAAATTATGGTTTCGATTAGACATCTAAAGCACTAAAGCGACTTTCACCGTCTGATATTCATACATTGAAAAACTAGATTATAACAGTATTACATCCTCTTTTGCGGTCGCCGATATTAAATTCTTGATCTGCTGATAATATAGGCTTTGTGTTCGGGAATTAATTCAGTGATTTGATGTAAAATTCTTCCATGAAACAATGATGTTTTATAAATGATTAGAATTTACCTGATTATTCCGTGTTTGCAGTTCGATGTTTCGAAATGAAATGGGACCACCAATCAGTTGAATATACCATGTCCCACACGGCAGTTTCAATCCATGAAAGCTAAGGCTTATAGTAGGAGTAATTTGAAAGCAATGTCAGAAGGTACAGTGCGAAGCAATATGTGTATGTACTCGAAAGAGTTTTAGTTTTCTACAATGCATATGTTAATTTCACGGATACACTACACCATCGTGCTTTGTGCATATCTCTGTGTCAACTAGTATTCATCGAATTGACGATATGATTACGATAACGATAATCGTCCCTCAAGATCATATATAATGCACGGAAATGAGCGCAACTCCGAACCGCCGATTGTTCATGACATTGTGTCGTGGGGCCTATATATTAGATTTTCCTCCTCTACAATTCCTTTCATCCCATCCAGTCGCAGCAAATTTCACTTGATTAAACAAAATGTCATTTATTATATATGAAACTTACGACATCGGAAATTGTAAATAAATCATAACTTGGTTAACAGATATCTGGACAGAAATGACATTTTGATGCATTACCCTTTGATTTATTTTTCTGCTCTCTGAAACGTATTCAATTTTGACTTCGCTTCGCTGGATAAACATCCTTCAGTGGGACAAAACATTGGGAGATTATACATTACTGTTCAAACTTTGGAACGATAGAAGGATATATCAGTGATATACTTCCTCCATGACATGAAAAGAAGCATTCACACGAAAATTCATTTTGATTGTAAAGTGATGGACATGGCTAGTTTCTTATAGGATCCGTGCTGCTTGATAATTATATGCTTAGCAGTTTATTGTTGTTCAATCTTCATTTTTCTGGTAAACACTGTTGTTATGGGTGAGCTATGTTCCCGCACAGGAAACAAAAGTACATTGTTGTGTGATAAAATGATGAAATGAATAATCACCCGAAAATGAAAGTCACGTTCGAATATTCGAGCAGTCACCAGTAATAGAGGGAAATTCCATTCTACAAGTTTCAATGTCAACTAATATTTTAGAGAGAAAATGTATCGCTTATCTTTACTCCGAGAATACTCAATATGGGCATTGTTGACATCCTCGAACCCTTAAAATTCTAATTGCTCGTATCAAATTTATATGTTAATAATCTCATTTGTATTCGTGCTCCCCTTCATCCTATTAAGAACATGGTGAAAATATATCGATACATTGTTGGTTGTTAACTCTAAAATTGATGAAGTATCCGAAAACGAATCGAAGTATATCGATTTTTGAATTTCTAAATATAATGCGCGTAGGCAGCGTATGCTTGAGCGCAATGCTAATCTGGTTCAACGTTATGCGCGGGAAAGGTGGGGAATCATTCAAATGTGACAACTCGCAAACGAATGCATTCATGGTTCAAAAATTGACCACCAGATATCGTGTTCATTCATCTTTAGTAACAGTACAACTATCACAATACAATCTCTTTGTTGTTGACATGCAATTTTTATCGCAGTTGCATGACGTATCATGACATTTTATTATCCGAAAATTGGAATATCATAATTTGCTATTTGATTTAGAATGACTGACATCAAACAATTCGCAAAAAATATAGACGCATCGCTGTGAGTAAAACTACATAGCAGAAATGCTCCGTCTCTTATTTCAAATGTTATTCAATTTTTGAGTCATAACCTTTCATTATCGAACGGATTACAATAAAAAATGAAGAATATTAGGTTCTTGCATCTCTCTATTTTTCATATGTAAATTTTTCAACTTTTGCATCTAAGGATGAAGCGTCTTTTTCTCCATGTATTCTCAATTCCGCAATTTCCTGCTTCCGTTTGTTCAGTAACACGGCTTTGAATATTGGATCATTGTGTAATTTTTGCGAACAAATCTCCCTCACTAATCTCTAACGATGGATAGTTTGTTTACACAAACTCTATCAGATGAGCTTGAGGATATACCAAGGACACAGGAGCCAGTCTGGATTCTTGGCAAAAAATACAATGCTATGAAAGGTCTAGCCAAATATTTTTCCACGATTTTGACCTGGAACATGGCATCAATAACTTATTCATTTCATATAATTCCAGAATTGGATATGATAAGGAAAGATATACAGTCAAAATTATGGTTTACTTATCGTAAGGGATTCGTACCAATTGGTGGCCATAGTTCAGCATTTACGTCTGACAAAGGGTGGGGTTGTATGTTAAGATGTGGCCAAATGGTTCTTGCCCAAGCATTGGTTTCTCTTCATTTAGGTACGTTGATGTATAGTATGTAGTAAATTCGAGTCTTTATTCAACAACCGATTGATATATAAATGCCTCTTTCATCCAACAAATTCAGGGCGTGATTGGCAGTGGACACCCGATGTAAAAGAGTCCACATATTTGAAAATTTTAAGCCGTTTCGAAGACCGACGTGCCGCTCCATTTTCAATTCATCAAATTGCGTTGATGGGGGCTACCGAAGGGAAAGAAGTTGGTCAATGGTTTGGACCAAACACCGTAGCTCAAGTACTGAAGTACGTGATTGATTTTTGATCCCAAAGTTTGACATGAAATTATTTTTGTCTATTCTTCTATGTTTTACCAGAAAGCTTGTTGTTTACGATGAGTGGAGTTCTATCACGATTCACGTTGCACTCGACAACACACTAGTTGTTAATGATGTTTGTGAGTAGAATCTTCGATGTCTATTTCAATACTGAAAATGATGAGAGTTTATATCTGACATGGAATGTCATTGCAGTAAGACAATGTCGAATAGAAAGTGCGACCAGCGCGATGGACGCCGATGGGCAAGAATTGAAAACATCCAGTCAGTGGAAACCTTTGTTGCTTCTCATACCGCTACGATTAGGCCTGAGTGACATCAATCCAGTATACATAAATGGCCTTAAAGTTCGTCTAAAATCAAATAAAAATATTGAATTTTTTTTGCAGAATGTAGATGATGAATATTTATTATTGTAGGCGTCATTCAAAATACCACAGTCGCTTGGAGTTATTGGGGGAAAACCAAATCTTGCATTATATTTCATCGGCTGTGTTGGTGTGTAATGCAGTTATTATAGTTCTTTTTTGATTCCTCCATCCGCACATAATTCATTCACTCTTTTTTTGAACAATTATTAACGAAAAACGAGCTATTCAGATGACCAAGTTATCTTTTTGGATCCACACACCACTCAACGATATGGTTGCGTCGATCAGAAGATGAATGAGAATGAAATGGAGATAGATAACACATACCATTGTCGGGCAGCGAGTCGTATTCCCATAATAGGGATCGACCCATCAGTAGCACTCGTAAGTCCATCACGTATGAAAGAATTATATCGTGATGTTGTTCATCTGTTTTGTTCTAGTGTTTCTTCTGTGCAACTGAGAAAGACTTCAAGTCATTATGCAGGTTGATGCAAAGTGAGTTAATCACTCCCGAAAAACAACCACTATTCGAATTGTGTGCTGAAGGTCCGGCACATTGGTCACCTATCGACGATATGGCGGTCGATGCTTTGGGAATTACTCCCCCCAACTGTGAGTAAATATGCTTTGACCGGACTGAACGAATAAGTTTACCAATACCGAATTTCATTCAGTTCTAGATTCTGGACACTCGGATCGCCAATACGATACCTCAGATGAGGAATTTGAACTTCTCGGCTGACTAACAATTCGAAATGGATATTGGATATTTAATCGAAGATTTTCGAAAAAAAAAATGTGCATTGAAAACTTTTCGGAGAAAAAAATGAAACGATAACAATCGAACACAATGGCATTCATATATATTTGTAAATACTCTCACAGAATGGCTCACATTTTTAATATAGTTTATCGGCTTGAATTCAATAATTATATGGTTACTTATTATTTATGAAGCAAGCTCATTGTTAATTTTTATAAGTCGACAAAAATCATCCTCATGTGGATTGAAAGGTTCAAGCTGTTCTAAACCATTCTCACTAGCAATCGTCAATAATTCATTAGCATATTGATCTTGCTGCTCTTTCCGTACATCAATCAGGAATTTTTTAGATTCAACAATAACGATGGTTCCTTTCTTCATCAGGGGAATGATATCAATAAGATAATCTATCATATAATGTGCAACAAATGCAACATCATATACTTCTTGCCATTGTAATTTATTTTTATATCTCTGTAAATGTGATACTGAATGAAAAATCACCTGCAAGAAGATTTGAATCATCATTAGATATGATCCAGCTTCAATAATGATAGATTTTGTGATTACCTTTGCATTTTCGAGAAGAATCCAAGGAGATGGATCATCTGACTCCGCTAGATGTCTGATTGACATCCAAGATTCATTCCGCGAGTCGATATCCGGCATCTCCGAAAGTAATGTTCCTTTCGATAATGATTGATCTCTATGTGCGGCTGCGGAATCATCCAGAAATTCTTTGCCCTCCCTTATTTCATGAATAGCTTTCATTATTCGCATCTCTGCTTCGTCGGTCGCTCGTGAATTACTGCATTGGAAGAAGATGAAAATAATATTAAAACAATTTATCACAATATTTTCGAAGATATTGGTGTTGTCATGTACGAATTTCCATCTGGATCGTCTTGAGCCCAAGTTAAATAAGGACCATTCGTGATGTCACCAGAATAAGCGCAAAGAATGTATCCGTTGCCGTGGGGTATATAATTGGTAATGAGTGTGGGATTACTACGTGATGGATCTGTTTCCAACCACGTAAACGCAATACCACAGTTCCTCCAAAATCTGTTGGACAGATGTATGAATGATTATAATTGCAATAAGTAACTGACGATGACACTGTATTTGTTTGAAGAATTTCTACCTGTAATCCTGTAGAGTCAAATGTCGAATATTCCTTGATTTCAATACCATATGGTAATCCCAATCAAAGACTCCCTCCCTATAATCATATCGCGTTCCTAATGCATTTCTTAATCGTTTATCCCAGTACTGGATTATTGGTGAACCTGTACAAACAGCACGCATCCAGAACCTAATAATTAATGAAGCGAACTGTAGTAGTAGACAGGAAGGAATAACGGGACAGTATTGAATCTAAGTGCAATGTTCACTTCATAATTGCTTCAATTGAATCTCGGTCTCTGTATTTCAAGAACTCTAGATCCAGCCATGGGCATGATAATTCTTGTGTCGTTACACCAATCAATTGTGATAACGTTTTATACAAAAACTTGGCTGTACCAGGCGTTGTCATAGTATTTCCTAGAATCTCCAAGAAATATCGCGCAGATTCCTGCAATCCTTCATCAAAGTTCTCCAATTTTGTTCGTACTATCGAATTTGGAATGTTTTGAAATGTATATTACTCACCCAAATTCTTCTGTAAGCAAATATGAAGCAGTAACATTGATCGAGCTATGTATTCCGGAGCCGATTCGAAACTATGGAAATTAATCTGCGCGCTGGGATCCTTCTTCAAGAGACTTAAAGTCTTCACGGTGTGTCTTGCATCCCCAGCGCCTAATATGAGGAAGTTTATCACCTTTTTTTGCCCAGTGTGAGTTTCACGTATTTCCCTTCGCAAGTCAAGTGGCGGTGAGCTACCCCACATCTTAAAACGCAAATGTAATGATCATATATTACGAGCTGTCCAAGACATTGGTGATTTGCAAACATATATGGTTGCCTTAGTAACAATCATAACCTGAACAGGAAATAAATACTGAGGTCTTCGTACGTATATAGAAAATCGTTGGTTCATTTATTAACATCGGAGTAGTAGATGTAAATAGGAAATGAAAGGAAATTCCACAATGAAGAACTTCCATATCATCGGATTATATTTATATTTTTTACAATTTGATTATTCTTTTGTATCTTCTGTTATTGCGTAGAAGAATCCTCGTGACATTTCATTTGTCACGTTTCTTTTGCGCCCGCTTATTGCTGCAACGTTGAAGTATATCATTCACATGGGTTTTGTGTTGAAAAATTGCAACCAATTGCGTTCGCGCCTCGCTCATGCCTTCACTGATCAGACTGCTCCGTTGCATATTCCCTTTAATCAATTCATTTGCACGCTCTAACTCATCATCTTGTCGGCTTCTAGGCTGTTGTGATTCCAACATCAATAACGTCGCCTTCAACTTCTCATGCACCTGAGGAAGGGTGAGGGAAAATCCAAAAATGAAATCGATGGAACAGTTGTTGCTGCTACATTGATAATATAACTTCGACTCATCAATTTTGCTTACCTGTTTTTCCAATTCTGCCAAATCCTCCATCTGTGCAGTCAACTGGTAAACTTTCCATCCATGAATTTTCTGCAACACATATTTCTGTTGCGCAATCTCTGCAACAGTTGGCCGTCTCTCTTCGCGGGGTCTGACATCGCCAGGTCGCCGATAATGATGAAGTCTTCCACCCCAACGATTCTTCCACGATGATCCAAGTAAACTCGGAGTGGGACGTGTTCTAACAACTACTGTGGAGTTCGCTATCATTCCCATCCCATCCGATTGGTTATTTGGATGCACTTTCCTATCTATGCAGTATTTATTCTTCATATCATCCTTGTCTCGTCTCAATTTATCTTCAGTTATAAATTGCATCTCCTCATCATTGCAACGCGTTTCAGTGAGTTCAACACCCGTTAACTGTTGCTTCCTCGGCTTTTTTCTCGGTGACATTTCCATCGTTTGATTGATGATTATTCGTGATTGTTCTGGCTCATCATCCAATCCTGGTGATGACGTTGCCGACACTGTCGTTGAACCCGAACTTCGGCAACCATCGCGATCATTTCGTGATGGTGATGGTGGGCTTGATGGTGGTATGACAACAGCACTCGATAACGCAGTCAACACAGGCACTAAGTTCTTGGCTATGTTTTTTGCTGGTGAATTATCATGATCACGTTTACGTAAAATACTGGGCCTGGGAGAAGCATTGGGTTTACCATGACCTTCGTCATGTGTTGGCTCAACAAGTAATCTCACAGGCTGCACTGAAGTCTGACGATATTGTGTGTAAAGAGAAGGTTGTGATATTGGTGTTGGAGAATTGTTTGTATTATTGCTATTATTGATAATGATAGTTGCTGTAGATGAAGTAACAGAAGCTATCGGCACTGGTGCGGCGGTTGTTGTCATTGTGGTTGTTGAAACAACTGGTGTGACTCTCAGGGCAGTTGATTGACCACCAGATTTGATTTGTACCGTTTGAGTTATTTGATGCCCAGACATGCTTGGCTTAACTGGCGTAGGTATTGCCCTCGTTGCAGCAATAGGTAACGAGTGGAGGGTCATACCAGTTATTCGTGCAACTGATGGTGTCGTTTGTGTGACACGCGCAATATTTGCGGAATTCGTTGTAGTAGCAATGACACGAGAGACTGTGCTAATGTTGGCTAAAGATGTTATTGTTTGAACGACACGAGCACCTTGTTGATGAGTCTGTGACTGTTGTTGAACCTGTTGAGATGGCATCACGACTCGATTGAATGCGGTTGTTGTGGTCCCACTTGTAGGGTTGATGGACAACTGTCGTCCAATCGCTGGTTGAACTGTCACGGAAGTGGTAGTGGTAATTCTACCGGTGGTACCGACCACCGGTGTCGATACAGTTATGCGATTTGCTTGTGGAGTGGTAGCTCGTGTTACTTGTTGATTAGCGTGTATTGTTTGTGGTTGATGTCGGACTGTCTGAATAGTAGACGTTGTTGCATTTGCGACTTGCGAACCAGTGGGCCGAGTTTGTGATACAGGTATCCGTGTTATCGCATTATTCGATTGTAGTACAGGAGTTAGCAACCGTGGTGATGCATTCAACGATGCACTTGCTACAACTGTAGCTTGTACAGGTCGTACTTGGGTTGGTACAACTAAACGTGGTTGTTGGCCGCTGTAAACTGTCGGTGATGGTCTATTCGTCACACGGTTTGCTGTGGGCACTACATGACGTTGTGGTTGAGCATATACCACTGATGTTTTGGCTGGCCACGGGGTGCTCGATACAGTTGTTGGAACTCTATCAAAAATAATACCATGTTCAAGTAATCGAAAAACATCTATGTGGTCTGGACCGCGACTAAGAAGTATTGAGCATACCCAGTCCTGGAAATTGGAACCATGGATTGACCTACACTAGCCCTGACAATTGGAGTCGCTACTGTGGATCGCGGTGCGGAAATGTTTGCCACGGCTGCTGGGCCACGAGGTACATGATATGTGGCAGGAATTGTTGTGACAACTTGTTGTGTGACTTGAGTTTGTGGCTGCGTTTGTCGTTCAACTGTCGTCAGCATTCCAGGAGATATAATCCTCACTGTCGAACCCACTGAACAGAGCGTTGTTGTTATCTTATTCGTTTCAACTGTTGATGCTGTACCCGTTTGAACTACTGATTTCATTAAAGATAATTTTGGGTTCAAATCCAAAGAAATTGATTTACCGACAATGGTGCTCGTTGGGGCCGTTGTATTAACGACGTTTTGAGAAGGTGGAATGGGCTGCACATTATTTTGGATGATATTTTGTATACCTTGAATATTTTGTATGGTTGTCAAATTATGGGGAATGTTTTGTACATTCGCGTCAGGTAGACTCTTTCCCCCCACAGTGTCCAGTGTGTTGACATTCGTATTCATTGTATATTTTTCTGGAGTAATAATGAGAAAAAATCAATCTATGAAGAAGGATAACAGTTTCCGTAATATTTACTCATAAACTATTTTGAGGTTACGGGTTATTGATAATTTCCTCACAGAATGAATTGTGGACAATTTAGTGTCGGATAATCGTATCTTGTTCCAGTCATCCAATATTCCACACATTTAATTGACAATTCCTCTTACAAATTCGAAAATGTATGCCTATTACAATTGAGAAGAAGATTATACAAAGCATTGAACAAAATGTTAACAATGATATTCCGTGTAGTCATGTATAATATACATACCGACTCTTTATGACTGCTATATTTTTCAAAGATAATATTTCAAAAGTGTGTACCAAATAGAGCAGATGCAACGTCTACATTAGTAACGCAATTTCATATGAGAATCTGGTTCGGCTGTAACAACGCTACCAACTGATACTAACGATACACGACTGTTGGAGGCAATTTCATTGTTATTATTTCAACCATAATAACAATGAACCATTATGATAATATAAATATATCGAGAAGAGTTTCTCACAACAAATAAATGACTGAGACTGTTTTACCATCGCTCGGTCACAATAGAATGGCACTCCCTGTAAATTGGTGATATCCTCACATGCGATACTGGAGCCGTTGAATATATTATGTATGCAACTGTCTCACGTGAGTAACATATGTACTGCTTTTTCTAATATAATGAGATTATTGGAAAAATAGGTCCTGGAATTTTGGTAATGTTGTAATGGGAAATTTGGAGGTAGACTGTGTGAGCCGGACTAGCCGGTAGAGATCAATTTGATCATTCGCGCCATTAAATGACAGATTATTGCGCCACTGCTGTTGGCGGAGACTGATAGCTTACTACCTCTATTCCGGAAATCAGAGTTGTTAGTCTACAGTATTTCAATAGTTGCTGTTCTTTTTGGTCGAAGCACACGATGGGTGAGTATGACAATTTCTGTGATGCTCCATTTTTATCGAAATCCATCGACAATATTACAGTACTATTGAACTCAATGATACTGAGAAGTGAATTTAATAACGCATCCTTTATGAATATGTATTGATATTGATACTTGTATCTGAAGAATTAAATTTCAAATTCGAGATGGGTAATCATCCCCTTCATGAATAATTTGTCTATGAAATGCATTGATATTTTGGAAACAAGTTGCATTATGAAACTCTTAGATTTTACACATACTGATTTTTACAATTATTCCAGGTATTTCTCGTGATCATTGGCACAAGAGACGTGCAACTGGCGGTAAGAGAAAACCTCTAAGGAAAAAGAGGAAGTTCGAGTTGGGTCGTCCTGCTGCTAACACTAAACTTGGACCCCAGAGGATTCACACTGTAAGTAACCAATCATCACGTATGAGACAATTAGAAGTTATGCCTGAAGTTGTCGGCCGAAAAGACGTAATGCGATTGAAATGATGATAACCTTACCTACTCTGAATGCCATGGTGACATATTCCCACAGCGTACTGATATCAACAATTTTATTCTTGGGTTCAAGATTCAAAATGCCAACGTTGAATTAATCGAAGGGGTTCATTTTTATTTAAGGTGCGCACACGTGGTGGAAATAAGAAATACAGAGCGCTGCGTTTAGATACGGGAAATTTCGCCTGGGGCTCTGAAGGCACCGCTCGGAGAACTCGTGTCATCGATGTTGTGTACAACGCGTCGAACAACGAACTTGTCCGTACCAAGACCTTGGTGAAGAATGCCATTGTCACCATTGATGCAACACCATTCCGTCAGTGGTATGAAAGCCACTACATTCTCCCATTGGGCCGAAAACGTGGCGCAAAATTGGTGAGTTGATCTAAATTCATGCTGAGAACAATATAAACTTAACTGGGAAAGTCTTATTCGTGTTCGAATATAATCCATAGGCGGAAGCAGAGGAGCAGATTCTGAATAAAAAACGATCGAAGAAAACGGACGCAAAATATAAGGCAAGACAACGCTTCGCGAAAGTGGAGCCCGCATTAGAGGAGCAATTCGCTACCGGACGTGTGCTCGCGTGCGTATCAAGCAGACCTGGACAATGTGGCCGTGCTGACGGTTACATTCTCGAGGGCAAGGAACTCGAGTTCTATATGCGTAAAATCAAGAGCAAAAAAGCTAAATAGTGTATTCATTCGAGTAAATAAAAAGTTTTTAAAAGTACATAAAACTGGTCCCGTTCTTTCCGTTTAAATAGCAGAGACTCAATTAGTTTCATTTTTCCTGATCCATTTTTTGTGGGTAGATACGGATAACGATACACTTACTGTTCTGTTCAAAAATGTTTAATGTCAAGTTTTTTGAAGAATATTTTCTTTCCCTTTAGATTTCAATATGTAGAAATTATTTACAGTTGAACATTAGGTCACCTGCGTTCATAATTGACAAGAAAATTGTTACTTGTTGAGAGACTGAACAAAGTTAATTTTTACGATTCTAACAACAAATTTCCGTTCAGAAATACTGCATGTTTATATATTTACGTGGAAAAAATTAATGGTACAAATTCTCAGTTTCTTTTGCCATAAAGATAAATTGACATCTAAAGCAGTGTACAAAAATTATTGCAACTTCACAATTGATTTAAACTTTTCAGTATTAACTTGCATTCATCCTAAGCTCCGCGAACATTAGACGAGCCGTGTTGAGCACTTATGACTAATCTCGGCATTGCCTGTGGCTGTTGGTCTTCGAGTGGCTTTTGTGATTGATGAGCGCTATTAGCTTCCTGCGTATTTTGTGACGTAGTGTTAAGTGTTGTTGGCTTTTGAGTACATTTTCGCATATGAAGCTGCCAGTGCATTTGTTGACAAGCATGATTGCAATAAGATGTATTCCAACAACAATAGTAAAGAGCTTCACGTCCACAGAATGAGCACCATTGCTTCGACTTTGTTTCTTCAATACATTTCATCCTTTCTTCCTCAGCTTCTTTACGAATTTCCTCTATCGCGCGCAATCGTTCAACTTCTAAACTCGCACGCATCTCTCTCAAAGTTTGATCTGAGAACAGATGAGTCTTCTTTGATAGGGAGCCAATAAATATTAAATATCATATTTAGTAAATATGTTTTGTCACCTGCATTATATTTGAGTTCAGCTAGTTGCTGCTGATGCTTCCACCTCATTCGTTCCATTTGTAATCTCATCGAATATATTGTAGCTTCATGTATGTCAACAACATTATCAAGATCATGGATTTTCGATTGTGCAGCCTCTTGTATCGTTTCTTCTATAAGTCGTGCCATTTCCACGGCCAATTTGTTAGCACTCTGGTTCAATTGAGAACTTAAAGGACCCGCTTCAGGGGGTGGTAGAAGATAATTTGCATCACAATCTTTCAATGTAATGTGACAGTGAACTTTATTGTCCGAATTGTTCATTATAGATTTTGTTGAAACGCGAATAGGCGGTTTGTTAGGGAATGATTTTCTTGCCTTGCTCTGCCTTTTACCATTTGGTGACAGTTTCTGAGAATCAATCAGTTCGTTCGATTTACTTTGGTTGTGAGGACTGTGAGAATCAACGGATAAATTCGTGATTTCAGATGAACTGTTGCCGACGGATTTATCCAATTGTTGCGAACTACTTATATTCGTGAATAACGTTGCGTTCTCGGCATTGCATTGAATCGCCCCAATTTCATCCTCTTCAGTGCTAAACTCGTCTGAAGTTCTCGTCTTGGATTTATGTATCCTCATCGTATTTGGCTTTGTTATTTTGTGTGTAACACTGGGGAGAAGTAAGGATGGTGATGTTTCATTAACTTTTCTTATGTGATACTGACGATTTTTTGGAGATACTTTTTGTAACAGTGAATTGGTTGATTTGACGTGCACTGAATTATTCTTCGTGCCTTCAGCAATTTTTTTTGATAATTTTTTGGAGTGGTTCGGAATTTTCGAAGAGACAGTCACAATTCTTTTTGTGGTTGTATCAATTTTCGGTGATGATGTAGATGTATCAGTTTTTTCATCTTGAGCTTTCACGGGTGTCAATTTTCGGAGCCGATTTTTTTGTTCCAGATATTCTCCGATACCTTTCAAATAATTCTCATGATTGTTTTGTGACTCATCGAGATCAATTTCACGATTTATCATGGATTTAGACTCAGTTGCAGAACTGTTTTCTATCAGTAGTTCATTCGTTGGTGGCAATGAACTTTTCATCGTTGCGGATGGTTTCTCCGAAGGCGATGACACTCTACTGTCACGGTGCAAAGCTTCTGACGACCCATATATAGTTTCAGGATTATATTTCGGAAACATTAGTTTTATTTGTATAGGATCGTGAGGATTGTATTGAATCCGCGCTGGAGCGAATTGGAACGGACCGAATATCATTTCCAGTTTTTGACAATGCTGTGTAATCTCTCTCATACATTCGGTCATATCTTGTTTTTTTTTTCGAGGTAGTGGTGTCGGTGGATCTCGTGAATACAGATAAATATCTTTTGGTGACACCCAAGCACGATCGTGTTCACCAAAAAATCGGACATCCACGTGCCCTTGTCCATTCAGCCTTGGCAGAGCCTTTGCTGGCCAGAAAGGGAACCCTTTTAGTTTAGCCCATATGAGAGGATGTGGTTGACGGCAAGGCTCGATAAACCATAAAGGATGTGGCCTCGGCAAGTTACGCCCACGTGCATAGCAATCTGGACATGCCTCTATTTCGGATAACTCCTGACGAGCAATTTTTATTATTTGTTTTGCCGCATTCGTTAGTTTCAATGTATCTGCATATACACCACCACCTTGAGTCGGAGAAAAAGAGTTCATATCATCATGATCGAACCTGATTGTATCATCATTGTTTGATTGTGAAGCAGCAAGACGATATTGTAAAATGTACTCACATGTGTTGAATACAATACAGTTATGTTGAATCCATTTGGCATCAGCCATGAATGCATCTGTACTCCCGTATAATTTCATATGAACGTTGGATTCCAGTAAAGTCAAATCCATGGGTTTTATCACATAATCCAAATAGTTCGGGACTTGTTCTAGATCAACAGCAGTCCAAAATGGTTCCGCCTATTCATATATATTAAATCTTTATTCAATCGATTTGTGTAAGGCAGTTTATCCAAAAACTATTTCGTTACCCCTGGAAAACGGCGCATACGTTCAATGACATATTTCAGCACCATACAAAGATGATCGACTGTAATATGGGCCATGGTGGGCGAGCGCGTAGTGGCATTTTCTGCTTGTAGGATACTCGCACATTCGCCACATATCCAATTGTCGTCAGTAGAAATTGGCGGGATGCCACCCATACACTTGCGGTGCCATGAACGTGGACAAGCGCTACAATGCGCTTCCACTATATCTTTGTGACATCGCCAACAATAACTGTCGTTTGTATTCCTTTGCCTTTTTTGTTTCGTCCCCTCACTATCGTCGGCCACATAATTTTTGTCTCTACTTATATTGCTGAAATAGAAAATTAGTATCTTCCCATCAGAGGAGGTAATTCTGATTTATATAAATGTTATTACAATATTCACCTAGATAGTCTACGTTTTCTCTTTCCCACCACCGGTTCACCAATTATTGATTCAGCTTTAGCTTGGGAATTATTATTTTTAGACTGGTCGATAAGTACTCGCGATATTATAGTTAAATTCTCATCTTTATTCGCTCTATATTCAATGTCTTTCGTTTCTCCATCTACTATTTCAGTACTCAAATTTTCCGTCATTAAACTTTCTTTCACTTGGATTCTTTCAATCGCACTGTTGTCATCAAAATTCGAAACATTGCCATCATCTTGAACATGCATTTGTTCAAAAGAATCATCAATATGATTGTGTGCCATATTATTCCATAGTTGAGATGGTGATACATCGTTTTTGTCTTGCGAATCTTCTATCTTCCTTACCTCCTCTACACTTTCATCTAACTTATCTCTTAGGGATGTCGCCATTCTATTATTTCCATTTACGATGCATGTGATATAGACAAAAGTCAAAAGTATCATCACATACAGTCATCCATATTGTATAATTCCCAGTTTTGGTGGTCTATTTTGTTCTTGTATGATTAAAATAATAGATCGATAATCGTAGATGGATCGTAATTTCTCGTGGACCGATTGATTCTGCAGATTCAAGAAAAAATATTAACTGTGATTCAAACAAAAAGCTATAATGTAATGTAGACAATTCATCTTACCATTTCGTTCATAAATAATCTATATGGACGTCTAAGAACATTTTGTCCAACAGGTCAGACAATGCAATTCAATGTACTGCAGTATGTGTCTGTAGATACATACGTATATGAGTATAAATATTTTTGTGTATGTAACAATTATACCGATGAATGTTTCCTTGGTGAGAGCGAACGCACAAGTATATCAAAATTAAAGATGAATTGCATTAACATAACCGACTAATACTCCAAAGTGTGTAGCAATTTGAACAAGGGACGACATCATGCTTCACAAATTACATCAAGAATTATGTTGTGGTCTACAATTCTTCTCTATTCACTGGTGTATAATGATAATATCAGAAATCACAATGGGAGGACGTTATCCTCATCTGTGCAACCTGGTCTAGGCTGGCCTATGACCTCGTCGTTGTTCGTCGTCGTCGCCCGAATTGTCGACGCGCGAGCGCAAATATTTTTGTACATACATTCGATTCCAAATTGGCAGCAGTGAATCGTTTCGCATAATTCTTGTTTCATTGGTAGTCATGTATGATTCTATCATCAGTCGGTTAATTACCTTTGTATGGACATTTATGTTGAATTTTCTTAATCGTATACGTATTCCAAAACGTAGCACCAAAGTATGTTCAGTCTTGAAACGAATGTGTAACCGAGGAAATTACGATGTGACAAGGGTGGAAATTTACCGACATTTATACTTATATCGGTCACGATCACTTTCGATCATAGCCATCTTGTCCTTTACGCAACAATAGTCCATGTAAGGAGGTGTGTATCGTGTCTAACCAGAATTCTGACTGGGATATACCAGCTGATCAGTTATTTGATCATAACATCGGATAAAATTATTGTAGATATGTTGCGTCTCGTGGCAGGACATATTGGGTCAGCTGTGCGCGGTGTCACTGTACCAAGAACAATTTCAGTTGTCCAAAATACTAGAGCTTCTCATGGCGTTCAAGAAACTGATGAGGAATTCGATGCTAGATATGAAGCCTTTTTCAACAGACCGGATATTGATCATTGGGAAATCCGCAAAGCAATGAATGACTTGGCCGGTGCGTAATATATTTATCATCATTGAAACATATTTTTTCAATCTATGCAATTTCAATTTTTTGCAAAAATTTTGATATTACTTGCAAAGACCAATATGAACAGCATAAACATCTTGGCGAGAGAAATTTTTCAATATACGTTCATGATCACTTGTATCATTAATATTGTATATAATTTTCACGAATTTTTCTCATACTGCTTACAGCTATGGATCTCGTGCCGGAGCCCAGAATCATCTGTGCAGCAATGAAAGCTTGCCGCCGATTGAATGACTATGCTCTAGCAGTAAGGTTTCTCGAAGTTGTTAAATATAAGGGTGGCAATGAGTCCAAAGTTATTTGGCCGTATGTGGTCCAGGAAATCAAACCAACTTTAGAGGAATTGGGGATCAACACACCAGAAGAGTTAGGTTATGATAAACCCGAGTTAGCCCTCCAAAATATATATGATATTCATTAGACAGTCTGGAATAAGATTAATATGAATGCAAGAAAATAACATGTTAGTCTTGAATGATAGTGTTGATGATATTAGTCATTGCCAACTCACTTTGTATGATTGAAAATTCAATGTAATCTTATTATAGAGTTACTAAGCAGAATTTCAATAAAATATTACAGTTTTCCTCTTGTATGTTAAGTAAATATTTTCCCGACTATACGGTCGAATGTCTGCTCGACAATTATCTCTTGAGTCACGAATTGCGAGGTGATTGCTCCAATGGGAACAGCTTTTTCTTCTTTGCATAAGGATCTACAAACAACCAACTGTTTATGATGTGCAAATCATTAGGAAACTTAGGCAATAGGATGGATTTATTTTTGAAGTCACAATTCCGGCTACATCAACATGATTGCCCTTTTCATTGTTTATATATAAATAACACATATGGTGAGATTCACTTACGAAAGCCTCGCCTAACGGAAGAATGAAGGAATTAAGGATCAGTTTGCTGGAAAAAAATGTACAGATCATTCAATTTACTATTAGCAGCAACAGGAGTATTGGTCTAGGTGGGAAAAAGTCCGGAGTCACGGTTTCGAATGCCGGCCGTGCACCGATACGTTTTTTCAATCTGAAAAATTCATGTGCTCAATAAAAACATCGTTCCGATGTTGGAGAAATGCATCGAGTGAAAATCTGTATATTCGGTTGGAAAGTGTATGAAATGTAGATGGCAACAGCAAACTACTCGATTGAAAACTTGACAAGAAAGTCACTGTGTGCTTCAGTTGACATAACAATTACGACGCCTCTGTCCTGAGGTATACATACGACTACAGAGAGCAATGAATGTATGAAACGTATAGTTTTTCATCACATCTTTATTTTTTAATTTATAATTACTAATTCCACTCTTATCGGAGTAATTGCATCATTTATGATAAATAGATGTATGATAATAATCTATGATATTACATTCTTTTATAGTAAAACGAGATTGCACAAATTAAAATCTTATATTTAAAAATTTCCCTCGTTTCTTTTTGTTTTCTTCTTTTTAGCTAAGTATATGTATCGTGGTGATGATGAAACTCATGAGTCGAAAAGGGCTGGTGTATACAAAACACACCAACTGATTGATAATGCTCTGATTTCATGAATTACAATCAAATGAATCTCCAAGTGAGAATGATACAGAGAAATGAAATGTTCGATTCAAATCAATTCTCAAGATTGGGGGAACTTATTCAGCTATCGAGATTCTTTTGGTGTATGTTGGTAACTAAAAAAGGAAAAATTGGTTACATTCTTATCCTATTTGTACCCGTCAGAAATGCTTAGTCTTCCTATCGGTGCTATAAAACAGATTGTGGAACGTTGATCAATATTGAATTACGTTGTTTTTTCATTTCTTCTACAGATTGAACTGAAATCTGTCAAGTTACATATCGGTATTCTATCTTATATTCTAGCATTTAATTTTATTATTACCTACTCGAACGTTGCGTTCATCATATTCTATCAATCATGTTAAATAATAAATAAGTTGTAATTATGCGGAGATTAAATGAAACAAATATATATTCTACCTATTTTCTCTTTCCATCTACTGTCCTAACTTTTGAAGAGTAACACTCGTAATGAATCGCTGCATGCACTCGGTTTTTCATGAAACTACTTCAGAACCTAAGAAATGAGTTCAAAAACTAGAAAAGATGAGAATTCGTATGTTAATTAATATCAACTTGACTCAACGGTCGAAGTTGTATTGTAAGTCCGAGCACAAAGAGGGTAACCTATTCATTCCGCGTAACAATAAAATCCACACGATTGCTAACCGTACACTTCGATTCACACAACGGTGATGTTTCTCCTCTTTCTTCTTCTCTTCCTATATATATATATATATCCCGATTGACTTCAATCAATTGTGACTAGAGTCCATATTCAGGGTCGAATTCTGTGTTCTAAACTCTGTTTAAACTTGAAGTAGTGGAATCGAAATCCCAGTTCATTGTTTAAGACTCAAAATGAGACCCAAATACGGTCATAGATTAAATAACGATTTACAGATAAAAACTCCTAATAACCTGGACTGATTTTATACATGCTTCTCCTTTCATACGTTTTCAGAGTAGCTGCGGAACAGTTTCCTCATTGCAGTAAAACCATTCCCACTTTCCTATATGTAGATACCCCGATGACACCCATACAGACAATTGTACCCGAAAGATATAAGATTCGTCTAGGTGAGAGAGAACGTTCATGCGCTGTTGATCACCAAATTGAATTAGTAGAAATTTCAGTCGCACCTCTTCCTTCTCATATTTCTAAAAAATATTGATGCATTCATGACCATTACATAATATCAGTATGGAATATTTTTTTCGCGCATCCTCCATGCATACACACTCGGCACACTCGTGTTTGTGATTTGACAATGATTTATATATGTTATGTCTAATTTTCTTGATTCGGTCCGTCATTCATCAGAAGCATGAACGAAATTCGTAAGATCACACGTACTTTTATCACTCTCGACCGGTAAATAATTCATATTTACATATTTCAATCGCGAACGAAGATGTCATAGCTAATTTTTATTTGACTTAAATGTACTGTGGACATGAGAGTGTAGAAGTAGATGTTTATCCTACACAGTCGAATTATTCAGGACTAGAGACGATTTGTTGCTGTTGGCTATCTTCGTCTTTTACGATTTCACCCTGCATCGCTTTCGTTAAGACACTGGCGTCTTTCAATGATATCACTTGCAATACTTGATGTTCCCCATTCGCATTGATCATAGTCATTGTCGGATGACCTTGAATTGTTACAGCTTCAATGCTTGTTTCACCATTTCCAGGCTCAACTTTTGGTACTTGCACCATAGGTGTAACCACTTGCATTGTGCCATCACTCTGAATATTTGCCACCATTGTTTGATACATACTGGCTGATACTGGCACGGTTATAACACCAGAGACTGATACTGGATAGCCTGAAACACCGAAATGACCGTCGACGTTGCTTTTTTGTCGTCTTCTGCCACCGTAGTGTTCTTTTGCTAGTATCATTGAAATTCTACTATATTATTGAATGACATGCGTGAACGAAATCATAATCGGTGGTTCTGTTATAGACAGAAATCATAAATAGTTCACATTCCATACACAATTTAACACTTAGAACAATCCTATTTTCTGATCAAAACACAAATAAATAAACTCATAATGATTAAATAATGAAAAAATATACGAATGTATGTGTCCGTCCTCATAAAACGGAAAAAAATTGATGAGATAACTATCAGCGAGTATGATGGATGCATCGACGTTCGAGAATGATGATTAAACTTAGCAATGAAACGACGGACACGAACAATAGGTGAAAGGATCAATAATCTATGTTCTGTAATTTTCTTCTGATAAAATTACGTTGAGTTTTGAAGAATGCTCACGAATGGTGACCATTAATAGGGAAGGGAACGCAGTACATCGAATGCAATGGGGTATCGTTCTGCCCTCTTTATTTTTATATTTTCTCTGTTGAAAGAGTTGAGTGAAAAGATTGATGTGTCCTATTGTTTTCTTCATCAGAGCAATATTAACTTTGATGGGTACTCCTTCAGGTAGTAATATGTTATTTAGGTCAACAATGAGCGGAAATGAATTCATTTTTGCCATAACAATGTGAATACACACGCAAGAAGAGAAGTAAATGATCAGGCGAACAAAAGAATTTAATTGGACATATCTAAATGCAGAATGAAAAAAAAAAAAAACTCCGAGACAAAATAATCTATGTACAGCCGTTTTATTTGGATCGTCTTAAATAAGAATTGTAAATAATAATTAAGCTAAAGTTCTTTCTTTTCTCTATTAGCAAGAACGGTAGATCATCCTTTCGTTATCGCCACGAGAATAACCTTTCTTCCATCGTCATATATTATTCGATAAAAGTAAGATCAATTTTGTCTCATTTTTTTTTTGTTTAAGAATCCATGTATCGATCCACAGCCTTGCTATATAGTAGTACTTCGTGGTCAAACAAAATTCAATTTTGATTTTTGTATTAGAGAAATTCTAAGAATGTTGTCGGCAACACCTAATCACATGACCAAGAAACATTTTGCACTGCTACGAGTTTCTTGCACACAATATACATGTATTTTATTAATATTCATTCAATATATGTACAGGCATATACATATTTCATAAATGCTATATTCTCGTTCTTGGGTTCTTCAATTTACTCTTCATCTTTTTTTCCCGCGAGATCCGACAATTTGTTTTCAGTATCCTCGTGAAAATTCACATTTGATTATCACTACGTTCGTTATTTATCCTATAAATGTGTCTCGAGATATAAAGCAAACATTCTGTCGTGTGGTCTCTGTCAATTTCCCCATTTTAATTATATGTAGCCTCAATCGTATTCTATAGATTCGCTCAATTCTTATATATTAGATTCTATCTCTTTTCTATCTTTCTTTCTCACTCATTAAGTTATGGCTTGTGGATTTCATTCAGATAATGGACTCTTAAATATGAAATAAAATCCAAAATTTATATCTAAGGCTCCACATTATGTTGCATTATATACAGTACAAAAAAAACATTTGACTACGAAAAAGGGTAATAAAGTACAGAAAAAAATTGTACTTCGTAGTACGAAGCAATCACGCACGGTTTGAAAATAATTCTAAAAATGAAGAGAAAAAAAATAGGAGCGCGCCATAAGCAGCATGCGAAATAATCATCAATCTCTACACCAGTTTCTTTGCATCTGTTTTTTTTTCAAAGGTAAACGAGGAAACGAAAGTAAAAATAAATCACTGCTCAAGTAGTTCCTGGCCGGCGACGGTGCAGAGCCTATAGAAAACTGTTTTACCGTGTCCATCTTCGCCGGTGAGAATTATTTGGCCGTCTTGACCCAATGTAGCTTCAGTCACGCTGTTCAAGTCCACTGCAACACTACCATCAGCGCCGGTCACCTCTGCAAGGGTCTGAACATCGCCTTGACTTGTATGAATCTGAATAATAACATCGAAGAAGAAAATTGTTATAATGTATGTTACAAATGCAATTTATATGAAAATTCAGAGGTACAGTTCAAGATTACAAGATGGAGAATACTCACAGTTGCAACCCCCTGAACTTGTGCAGTGGTACCATCTGGCAATGTTATTATTGGGTTACTCGGATCAACTTGAATAATTGAGACGGATCCATCGGGATTTGTTATCGTTTGTAACACAGTTGTGGGATACTGAGTCATCTGTGAAAATATTATTGGATTTTAGTCAGGCTCTATCAGGCATAATCGAACTCATATTTGATGAAATGGAACGCTAATATAAAAAATAATGAAAAGTAATGAAAAATTGCTAACGTCAAACAATGAAACTTAAAAAGGGAAACTAAACACCAAAACCAACGAATGAAGTCTTAATGCTGTCAAAATAAGTGGGGCAACATCAATAAAATAATAAACAAAAAAACGTGAAACAACGAATTATAATCAGTGTTGCCCCAATAAGTATTTAATCTAGCATTGCAGCAGCCCTCCGGCCAACTAGCACCTGAGTGGCAGTGGCGAGAGTTGTTGGCGACGCTGCTATTATCTGTGGTGGCGATGAGTTTCCCTTTGCTGAACTCGTGGTGCTCAATCGAACAACTCCCACCGTCTGTTGCTGTTGTGATTGTCCACTTTGGCCTTGGCTTGATGATGAGTGAGGCGTTGGCTGTTGAATTAGGACGTTGGCTTTGTCATCGTCTTCACTGAATGCCGGTAATAGATCCTCTCTTCCATGAAATTTATAACAATTTATGACAATTTGTCTTAATGCGTGCGTCCATGAGATCTGCGGCCGAAGGAAGAACATCGTTAATGATAGACATAACAGGAAGGAATCTCTCATTCAGGACAGTTGACCTTCATGCATATGTACCTTCTGTTTTTCGTCCTCTGAACGTGCATCCATGCGAACATTGGCCCATGGTAATTCCTTCGGCCACCATGGTGGTCGTGTGCTCTCTCTACCCCATCCAGGTTTGCCCCTACCAGTTGAATACTTCAACATTAGTGGAATAAACGCTCTGAGTTGCGCTTGTGTCATTTTTTCAACTGGTGTTGGAATGCCATCGATTATAAGTGGTGGTAATTCATATAGAGATGGGTCATCTTGAACGGGTGGTGGTGCTTGCTGAGCCAGTGCACTTTCCAGTTCTTCCATTATCATTGTCCTCAAATTTTTAACTACATCTTCGAGCGGCTTCGCGCCGAATACTTTGTAACTGCTATTTGGTTTGCCAGGAGTGGCGACTAAAACTATAGCTTGTTGACCAACACGCGTTGCAAATTCATCGATCGTTTGCTATGGAAGGTTATAATACAATGAAATTTATCAATTATCGTTCTGGTTAATATAACATATTTTGAACAAAATCGACTTACTCTAAGTTTCCTCAATAATCTATTCTGCTGTCGCTTTCTGATACTAGGATTAGTCTCAAAACTATGTGGGCGCTTCCGCTTCTTGGCTGATACGATGGCAGCAGCCGCTGCTACTCCAATTGGTCCTATATAATTAAATTATTGAAATTCATAATGAGAATGATTAGTGGTGCATGCTGGAGAAGGAAAGTAAAAGAAATTCCTCACTCAGATAATTTCGACAAATTATCGAAAATTGGAAAAAGATAGTGAAAGCATAAGCAACAATGATGCTGGACGTGCACGTGTCTATTCACACCACTTATTTCAACTATGAAACTAATCATTCTTGCAAAAATATTCTATTAAAACAGTACGGGACAATTTCGAGTTTTTTCATGAATAAACACGAGATTATTCCATCTCAAAAAGTACAATATTGTAATATGTTCATTTTTTCTCACAATCCAATGCTTTACGTTGCTAAACTACTGCAATTCAACGATCACATTATCTTTACATGGAAAATAATTAAAAGAGGAAGGAACAGAATTATCAACTATGAATGAAATTATTTCTCAAACATGACAATCAGCAATGTATTAATAAATGAAATTAGCAAACGAAACAAAATGCACACAAAAAAAGATTGACTCGACCATATTCCTCTCTTACTGTTATTCAGCTTAAATACAGTCTTCCGCATTGCAATTTTTTCGATTTTTTTGCCCTTCAAACTAACAGTTCGTGAATGAAATCATTTGATCTTCGGTTTTCACCGAATTTCAAAATATTGTGAGATGACATGAAGTTCAAATTATAAGAAGTTTTATCGGATAACTATTTGCTTCCGGAAACCGATAAAATTTGTTGAGAGGAACTTCAACATTTCAACATCGATTCTTTGTTCATTGAAATTGAAATGAAACTAATGATTTATTGAAAATTTCAGTTATCGAATTTCAATGTTATCATTGCAGATAGACTTTGAATTTAAGGATGCGAAGGGAAAACCAATATCAAAATCAAAAGGTGAAAAAGCAAAAAAATGGAAATCACCATTAGCGCATTTGATTTGCCAACCTGCAGCGGCGAGCTGGGCCGTCACGTCATCATCCATAGCCGCTGATAGAAGATCACCATCTTCATAAGCTTCGGATCCGCTACTGGGTTCATCGTCATCATCATCGGAGAGTCGATCCATTCGGTCCATGGTGCCAGATTCTGTACTCGGCAATGATACCATGTCTCTATGTTCCCTCTTCACCAATTATTTTCAAGTATTGATTTTCGTTTTCTATATGAACTATTGCAATGTGCCCCCGTCACTTTCAAGCAGCGCTAAAGTTTAGGTATTCTACATTGCCTTGTCCTGCAACATGAAGATACATAATGGAAAATCACTTCAAGTATCGTGGGCGGTTGAAGGAATATATGATAGTCTAAAAGGGTAAAAACGAATATCATGACACAAACTGATGTGAGCAAAATCATAACAGTTGCAGCTTTCTTTAATCTATTTCTCATCACATTAACCTGATATGCTACACAAGAGAAAATGTACACAGGTTCCCTATCCGAATATTGCATTTGAATCATTCGTTGTTTAATGAAGAATGCATTCATTATTTAGTTTCCGTTACATCAAGACAAACAGAAGCAAATATCGAATCTTGAAATGTTCATGTTATGTTCATTATGCTTCCGTCCATTCGTTAGTAGACCAAAGTAGCTCCAAATTGAAGATGATAACAGATATCAGTGTCATCGACAATAATCTTCGGCGAAGGGGGTATTTTTTTGTGTATAATCGTGTAGAAGAGATCTAATCGAAGAACTAATGTGAATTGTGGTCGCTGGGCTGAACCATGGAAACTGTTTCTGTGATTGGGGGTAAAAAAAAGTGTATGTATGGAAAGAAGAAGAGGGATTGTGGGAAACTTTTTTTCCATGATGATAAATGAACAGGGGGGATTGGTGGTGTTTGGTTTCATTTCGAGCTATCCATGGTCAATTCACGTGTGGTACCAGGGATCATAACGAGTATCGAGGACAGATCCAACTTCGACTATGAGATGCGGTAGAATACGAGTCTGGATACTAAGATAATGATAGATATGCGGTGGCATTGTATAATGCGTAGTGTTCGGTTCATGATGTTGATGGTGAATGTCAATATTGACTGGGTCGAATATGATGGTGGTTCGAGGCGGGTAATATTGACGTTGAAAGATGCATCTACGGATCGCGCGCACGGGCATGAAGTAAACGGCGCGTTTATTCGAAGAAAGGGGGGCACAATGAAAATGCGCAGGGCACACGCAAAAGAGATCCATCGCGGGGGCCGCAGAGCTCATGACCGAGGAAGCCGCTGGTGCCATGGAGCAGGCCCAGTGCAAATCGGGAGTTGCGTACGCACCTTGTGTGGTCCGTGAGTGGTCACACCGATCAGGACTCAGGGGGTTTGCGTCTGCGGAGAGGCCGTTGTTGTGGCGAGAGCGGCAACACACTCGCCTCTCACCACGCCCTACACATTTGTCGCGTCTTAAACATTGTTCCCGGCACGTAACCAAATTAGCGTCACAGTCGCAACTGATAACGCACAAATCGAATGGGTCTTTATCGCGGAAAATAACGTGGTTTAGTCCCGTGTGGTATCACAACGCGCACAACAGACACCATGGACACCATGGCCCTCTGTTTCAGCCAACAACGACAACCAGTGCAGCCGCTACGGTATCGATCGATTACGCGGGTCTCCATCTCCACCACAACAAACGCGACTTCTCACCGTCCGCCATTTTGAGCGAGTCTGCGCGTTGAACTGCGTGGAGACAATATGAAATTCTCATGTCTACGTTCATTACCATATTCCACAAATAATTTGGCATGATTAGAGCATATTAATTGTCATTTTTACGTGAATTATAACCTTGAACTTACCAAATTTCCATGTAATTGCGTAGAATTATACCAGCTACCACGCAAACACGAACAACCATATACATGTATACGGGCCTGGAATAATGTGATTGGTCAGAACATGGCTAGGGTACGCGCGTCATGGCGTCATCATCAACTCCATTTTCATTGGCTATACAGACACGTGACTCGCAATCCATCTGATACAGCCATTACACCAATTACATATATATAATGATTGGGTTCACAATTTACCAAATTCTAACCTAACCTACGAACTTCAATTTTAGGATCCTTCTTTCCGATCACATAGTGTTTTGATTAGTCTTCTGAGGAACTATATATAAATTTCGTGGAAGGATACAATATTTTCAAATATTACGCTGTATTGTGATCTACGGGGGTAAGCATGTGTCAATTCACTCGTAATATTTATTTATATTTTACATATGTGAATTATGTAGAATATACGATGTAGAATATGTTCATTCCGATCTGGCGTCTATGTGTAATAGTAGGTCGGTGAAATATGCGAGGGAAGTTGAGAATGTGTTAATATTCATTCATATCTCCGTGGAATTAAATCGAAGGAATATATTAACCATGGGGATGGATCATCGATCTCTGATATCCATACATCGTCATGTGCTCATTGGTCATAAACCTTTTTTTTTGTGCAAATCTTGTATGGAGTTATATACTGCGACGAATCATCATCTTGTGAGTGACCGAATGAAACTCGTGTTTTCATCTAACGAGAGTCGGATAACTTGGATCGTGTTCCGATGTTTCAAAAAATGAAGAATCTCTGAAATTTCCAGATGATTACAGTATTCATGTATTCATTAAGATGTGTGTATCAATGTTTTTGTGCATTGTATATGGAATCTGTCGATCTCGATAGCGCGTAATTTCAACATTCGTTTGAGGAGACATGCTTGGGACTGGAAATTATGGAAATTCTCTCAATCATTCATCAGAATTGGAATTTTCACGGGAGAAATGATCGTTATAAGTTGGGACCTTTTGAGATAATACATCACGATTTCTTTACAGTATAACTCTAATCGATATGTATGCTACAATCAATTATACATACGCTACTATTATTTAGAATGATATTTTTAAACTTTATAAGACTTGATGGTAGAAAAATACTGAAGTCTCTGGAGATGATTACTTTTAAAGAAATATCTTAAGCCCACGGTTTGTTCTTATTACATAGTTTTCCAAACCAACCAGGATCACAGAGACACGTATTATCGGGTTGACATGTTCCATTTCTACATGCTCTCGTGCACGCAGATCTTTGGGGCGAACGCCTACCAATTTCACAATGATCACCTTTGAAACCAGTGGGACATCGGCATATATTATTACCTTTACACTTCCCGCCATTCAGACAAGGAATAACACATTTTGCTGCGTGAGAAACAGAAAAGAAAACAACTTATTCAAGAATCGATCGGAAAAATAGGGTATCAACATTCTGAACCGTTTTCACACTTACAAAATTCACAATGTAGACCGAAATAACCTTTAGGGCATTCACAAGTATCTTTCTGTATGCATTTGCCACCATTCAGACACTTTTCCGTGCAAATCCCTAGAGAAATAAGGAACGAATATTAATTAACATGTGAAAAACTATATATAGGGATACGATGCAACGCGTGGGAAATAACAGTGTACGATTCGTCAGTTCAATATCCACAGGAGCAATTCCGAACAGAGCTGGAAAGCTTTTGGACTCGATTATACGAGTAAATCATGCTGGCGAATTCGGCGCGGATAGGATTTATGCTGGACAAATGGCAGTCTTAGGTATGTGCACTTATGACTATGTGAGGAATCAATAATTTATTCTATGATTGATATTTGAGTTAGTTATTTCCAGGCAAAACATCAGTAGGCTCGACGATTGAACATATGTGGGCACAAGAAAAAGTACATCGTGCCAAATTCGAGGAGTTAATACAGAAGCATCGAGTAAGACCAACTGCTTTGTTACCAATATGGAATGCGGCGGGTTTTTTATTGGGTGTTGGTTCCGCAATGCTGGGAAAAAAAGCAGCAATGGCATGCACAGTTGCTGTTGAGACAGTTATAGTTGAGCATTACAATGATCAATTGAGAGTACTAATGGAAAATTCCAATCAAAATATGAATGAGGAATTGATGGAAACTATAAAAAAGTTTCGTGACGAAGAGCAAGAGCATCATGATACGGGAATTGATCATGGAGCCGAACAGGCACCTCTTTATCGAGCATTAACGAATGTCATTAAAGCAGGATGTAAAACAGCCATTGCAATATCAAAGATCGTATAAATCATGAGTCACATGTTTATATGTCAACGACAAATGTATAGTTAGATATATTTACCGCCTTCGCAATATGGTCCTTGGAAGCCTGATGGACATGAACATACGCCTGGTGCGGTACAATTACCTCCATTCATACAAACTGGATAGCATAATGCTTTTTTACAATGTGGCGGACCCAAATAGCCATCTGGACATGGTCCTGGATTCGACTCTAAATTTTTGAATCGGGAGAGGAACGTTTTCATTAGTATAGGTACATGAAAATCCTCCGCAATCAGTTGGACAATATGGAATGTGTGATAAGACCGTTCAGCATGTCTTTACAATTTCATTTTTCATAACTAAGTATGAAATAAAAATGTGCGTCGTATTAGTATTCAATATGAAAAAATAAATATCTTTATAATCTAACTGTATGTCAGATCGTTAACAATTAATGATATATGCATAACTTTTCCAAGTCTAAGACACATGCAATCAAATTGTTGGAGTTGGATACTACTGGTGATACAGAACTGTATGTGTGAGTGGAGAATTGGTGATCTTGAATGCGACTGACGGACTTACCGCGCACGGCGCATTCTTTTCTCAAGTTGAGACGAAGGGGAGTCCCGTTCAGAGGTTTCCCCTTGCGCGTCTCAATCATCAGGCCAATGCCGAATTGTGCTATCCCCGAACTGTTGCCAGAACAAGACAGCATAACGCTGAATTCTGATACAAGTGCATTTTTTAATTATTTTTAATCGGGAAGAGAAGCATGGGAAGAGTCCAAATGCTGAGATGAAGATTAAGAATATACATCAATACCTTTCGGTCTTTTTGGCACACGTCCACGTGTTTTGATCGTTATAGAAGGTGTCTTTAATATTGATTCATCCGACGACTTCAATCGATAAAAATTGTAATAGTATTTCTTTACACCAGATTTCCATGTGAAATTAACATAAGATACTTCACTCGGTATTATTGGGAGTTTACTCTCTAACTCGGGATCCAGTAAATATGAAAGCACTCTGCCTTCAGTGATGGCGTAGATCTCCATTTCCAAACCTGAAACAATGGCATACTACACATTCGAACCAAAGCGGAGTTAAGTATAATACTCCGATAGTTATGTTTTTCCCGCCCTAGATATTCATAATACTCACCGCTAAACATCTTAATTTGCTGACGATCAATCCACAATGAAAAATCACCCTCAGGTTTGTGTGAATTACCAGAACGATAATGACGTGCTATCACCTTGTTGTCATTATGAAGAATGGCTGTGGCGATAATGACAACTGATAACCAACGCATCTTGTGTGTGATGAATTTTTTTTTTTTTTCTGCAATGAATGATCAATTAAATGTTGCGATTTCTTCAGCAACCCACAACGATTAAATTATATTCGTATATAAATGTATATATATATTTTCACCTTATTCTCCTCCGCGTCGAAGTGCCCATGAAATTTTCTATTTCACAGGTACGAGATTTGTTTGGCGTTTTTTACTATTTGCCGAAAGAAATCAGTTGGTGATAAAAATGACAGAAGTGAATGATGATGGCGTGATTGTCTAAAATGGAGATCGTTGTGGAAATCAAGATGAAACAAGACAATAGATAATTCAACGCAGATAAATATGATGATAATGATGATGAAGGTGGTGATGATTGGGAGAAATTAGAGGGGAGCGTGTCGACACGCTCACCGTTGCTAAGTAACTAACTGACTGACTCAATAAGAGGAGGCCTGGAGGCTAGTATATTCGAGCACTCGCGCGCTGTGAGATCCCTATCTGTTTTCAGTCTCCATTATATACATATACAACGGAATAAGGGTGTGTGCACACCGGTATATGGGTAAAAAACTCCTGCTGTGGAATATAAGGGAAAGGGGGGGGGGTCATTTTGGGACAGCAGAGAAAGGAGAAGACAGACAACTCAAAAGGAGCAAAAAAATAAAATTGTGGAGAACGATGTGAAGATGATGCAGATGATGATGATGAAGACTAATATCACCACATCGTGTTAACGACGGATTTATCACGCGAGTCAGGAATCTTATACCTGTGATCCTTGAAATTATTTTCTCGTTCATTATCTTACTCCATTTGAGGCTCCCCTGTTCTCTCTCATTATGTATTTTTCACATGAGTCTAGAAGAGTTGATAATGCGGGAATTGATACATTATAAATAGAGGTATACGCATTTGTACACAATAAACATTTGATGGAATGACTCACTAGAGTAAATTATCGATTGTACTCAATTCGAGAGAAAGTTTCAATTGATTTGACTTATCATTGCTTCATCATCTTTTTATAGCTTCATATTGGATGAATGGGTCAGAATTAAATTGGCGAGTAAGTGTACATATATGCATAATGTTGTCCAATAGAATAGGTTCATCTGTAAGCCCTACGCACAAACCAATAGCCAGGGTAGTGGGAACCAGTTTTTCACGTCACCTCTCGTCTGATCTTCTTTGCTTTCGCATTTGGTATATAGGAAGAAACGCTATCCACTCGGTAACACACAAATCTGTACTCCTCCATCGACCTTGCATCACATGATGTCGTTTGTTCTCCTTATATATATATATACGTATGTATTCAGACATGCACATATTAAGTTGAATAAGTGTCCTATATATCTTTGATTCTTCATATAAACTCCTAGTTAAGGATGAAACGATATCGTGGAGTGAAAGAGAACAGAAGATCACAGTTACAATAGTTTGGACGAAAAGTAGACGCAATTTATTTCTCAATAGACCTTGATTGACCCAATGTGTCGGGTGTTGACAGTTATCGAACGAAATATCTTTATATATTATTTAGGATTCGGAAAGTTTTCGTGCTATGAAAAACTGCCATATCATAGCGATCATTAAAAACAACGAGAACATCAACGCTAAGGGAGAAAATATAGTACGCGAGATACGGTGGAAAAATAGCAGATTCAGTTATACGAAACATTTGGGTCGGAACATATGTAAGCTTGTAGCTCAGATCAACTATAGACAATAGTGTTAACCGTTTTTGTGAAACGTTCATCGAAAGTGGCGAGTTGTGATATCGCACAGTAAGCTGATTGTTCCGTTTTATTTGTACATCATGTAGCTGTAAGTTACTATCATAAATTTATGTTTCTCTATCAGTATTGATTTCCTAAGATCTCATGAATACATTTTATTATCAAAATTTTCGCCATTTCATAATGGTGTCCATTCAGATTATCTCGGCGACCATGGTCGATAATGGATTTCATATTCAACTGTTACAGTATTACATAAGTATCAAAGTTCTCTATTCGTATCTCATACTATGCTGTCGCATATATGCAAATCGATCAGCCAGTTGAAATGACGTATTGGTGAATTAATAGTTGTATAAAATGTTTACAAAATAGACGCAATTATGTGATGTCATTAGTTATAGACGGAAATTTTGAGTTAATTTTGAATACTTCCATGCAAAATGTTTATATTTTTTAGCAGAACTTTGTCCATGCTAACTCTTCAATTAGAAAATTACGCTTTATTGTTCGCCGTTGTTGAATGATTCAACAAACGGGAGATTAGTAGTCGTCCCCATGAAATGAAGAATTGCGAAGTCTCGTGTATATAACCACTATGGACAAAAAACCTGTCCCGCATAATTACATTATCGGTCAGATCACGCTTGACTTCTGTCGGGACACTCACGTATGTATAGGACGTTCCACAGGGCCCACCAGATCCTGCTGTGTTGACTCAGTTGAGATACTACGTGCAATGAACCAAGATTGTTGAGTCTTACGGGAAAAAAAGCTTGTTGAGGGCGGGGAGAAGATGGATGAGGGGAATAAATGGTACCAGCAGGGGGTTGAGTTTGCTTGTCACCCCTCTTACTCCAATATTCTCGATGATTGATCCGATGCGCATGAACGTTACAAATTAAGAATACGATTTTATACATACGACAAATACATTTGTTATTGGTGAAAAATGTTTGTTTGTAAACATGAATTATATAAGGAATCCAAACTAGTGCGGTATGATGATTCCGGCTGATTGAATTAATGTGCAACCTGAATGACTCCTGGACTGGTTACAAATAAGACCAGAAAAAACTCAATCACCAATTCGTTGGTTGATGTGGCTGAAAGAGATGCTGACCATTCCTCTGTATGATAAGCATTTGGATGAGTATACATGAGAACAGAAAATTTCATGCCTAAGTGTATATATTTACACGTGAAGAATTCACAATTCCACAACTCATATCGTATCAATTACTAGGATCTCAGATCTTCATACACACTCATAACAACGGTCATGAACAAATATTCAATATTTTCAATAGTTATTGAGGAGAGTCCCCAGATTGGTATTGCGATGACAATTTATGACCGCATTGGATGATGATCATTTGAGAAATAGAGGATTTCAATTCAGTTGTTCCAGAATGCATCTTCGAATTGGAGGGATTGAGGACAATTTGACGGGACCAGGTTTCATATATATTGGCGAATATTGGTTGATTTCTTCATATCTTCTGTTTTTATTGACATGGGAGGTGTTACATGGACGTATGATGGAATGTGTTATTACTGTAGCCCACAATGAAACTGGCAGCATTATAGAACATTAACTCTACGAAAATCATAATGTGAAAAAGAGTAAGAAAACGAAATAAAATCTGTTGTACCACTTAATATTATACAACACGATAAAGAGGAAATTATAAAATATATGGGTCGATTTATTCATTTGTTCATCGTCTCCAGATGATCATAATGATAACCAATGTTTTATAAATGAACTTCTTAGAGTATAATCGAGCTACGCTATGTTGGTGAAAAAATCATATGATATTGATATTCATACGAAACGGTGAAAATTCATACGCTGTAACGTAAAAATTAGATGCGAGTACCTTTAAGCGTCGATATAAAATGAACATATTTTCGGTCTTATTGTTGTTTTTTTTTATGTAATTGTCGAATAAAAATGTATGCATGTGAACCCATTTCACACTATGATTTGTAGACATTTTTTATGCAAACGAAAAAAAATATCATCATTCATCGATTGAGTAGGGCCATATTGTCTACTGTCGTGACATGCTATTAACCGTAATCCTCATCGGAAAAAAGCATATATGAAATTTTGTTGGATTCATTTAATAATGGATTTAGGTTGAAATGCGCCGGTAATTCATCTTTGAAAGATTTGAATAGAGTATCGTTTCCAGTATGAATATGATGAAATGTTCTGAACGATATTTCAACTATTAGACACTACATTGAACGTGAGGACTCGAGTTGAATATGAAGAGATTTTCCAATTATGTTGGAAAAGTTCTACGCCAACACCCTATTTTCCTTCTGATTCGGTATTCATAAGGTAAGTATAATTTAGCGGATTTGATGGGCAGAGGAAGTGAAAGATCATCGATTTCCAATATAGCAATAGAGGAAGAAATCAAAAACACAAGACAGATATAGTATTCACGTGAAAATACTGGAAGTTGAGACGGAGGGTAGTTAATTGGTAGGCTAGATCTATATATTAATTGAGATTCTGGCTTCTTGTCTTGTGAGAATAATAATTTTAGCCTCTATCTATATATTTCTAGAATCGCATACGTTTTCGTTATCTCTACGATTTTTTATATTTTTTCATTTCGAAGATAGTGCGGTAGAAAAATATACGGAAATACATATGAGCCGATAAGAATTGAATGACCTGAAAGTTGAATTTTTATTTCGCATGTTCGTTTTGATTTTGATTCTAAATATCGCAGAGGATGTGCGTAGACATATTCCGTTTCATTTTTTTGTTAGTCTTTTTTTTCTTTTCTCGTTTCATCCGTTTCGATAAGTGTTCTATTATGACCGAAATATTGTTTCATCGTTTTGTTTTCCATTCCTATATTTGTATGAAATACTGAATTTCAATGAATCCCACATGCAAAGTGACTAGGTGTCACAAATTTTCATTGATCGTCAGCCGATTTCCCCTCGTCATTTCTCTCCCCCATGATCATTATTTCTAATGATGTAACATGTATCATTTACCGCACATATAGATCATGCACATACGTAGACACGGCTGATCTTATATGTGAACATATGTACATATATATGTGATTCATATGTCGATGTAGTACTTGCCACTTGGTTATCATCAACTATAGGGACGTGCATCGCCGTGCAAATTTAGATTAATATATGTTAATACTCATCGCAAGTATCTTGAAAAAATCAAGATAATAATGACAAATATTTAATAGCTGCTCTGTTTTTGACATCCTAATACTAATCAATAATATATATATATCCATGTGTATGTTTATGTTCAAGGGTTTCATGTGTATATAAATTACTCTACAATCATTAATAGCCTACTGAAAGGTTAAAAAACATATGTAGATAGAAGTGTAATAAATTTCCGAAAGATGTAAAATAAAAAATTCATCAAATTAGCGAAAGCGTAGTTTTCATATTACAAAAAGCAACAATTAGAGCCGTGCGTTCATAAATGGGAGCGCGAGCTGGTGCATTGGCAAATATATAATAAACTTTTTTCTCTATAGTCACAATAGCAATTGATAATTCTTTTTTCTTTCATATATCCAATCAACTTTACGATGGTTTCTTCAATGAACGTACAGCATGAAGCGCGACCATTCATACAAACACGTGTTACATTCTCTCACACACACATACACATGCGTATGCGCTTACTACATATATACTGTACCCGATTACTGACGAGAGAGTTGAGAATTGACGTATCACTCCATCCTCATTGTTTCCATTGCATCAATTGAAGATTCATATTCATTATGGGCCAGACTGTCCCGCCAATTATAATATAAAATTTTTTGACCCTGCATTAATGCACCATTCGAATGTATATATTTTTATGCAACGAATATATAATTTTTGTTCTATATGAATGCAGCTGCAAAAATGTCCTCCGCCTGATATTCTAAACTTTTCCCCTGTTAATTTCTTAAAGGATAAAATCCCCAACTATTCAATCTTACATCTGATATTTGTTCACTGAATACAATCCCGTCTGGTCGTAGATTTGCAGCAGTGTACTATAATATGCCTTGCAATGTATCGTTTTGTTTTTTTTTCTCGTAGGTCTCGTTTTTAACGTCAGTACAAGCGAAAGGGGGAACTGCTGATTTTTTGATTTCTGATGACGATGACGATGTGTATATATAAATGTCATGTCAGTTGATTATCTCAAATTCCTTCATATGGTATAAAAACCTGAACCTAAGAAAACTAGTATTGGCAGTAAACAATGGACGTCGCACATTTGGGCGAAAGTGTATTCGTGTGTTCTGCAGCCGCATTGGCAGGCAAAGATTGTTCCGGCCACATTTGGACCGGAATTATATTTATACTAAGATGAAATGATAAAAATAATAAAAATGATAGTAAACGGGCAAGTTGAAATTTCGCCTCAAGTTGATGAATACGAGCGTTACACGTATGTGGCCATCGTTCCAGTTGGGACTGAAGGTGTTTCTTCGGATCTGCCCTTGGGTCCATATTGACCAATGAAAGACCCATCTTCCGTAAAACGTCCTGTTGAATATTCGTATGAACATTTACCCTTATTAATTTCTGTACAATAATCTTACATAATGAATTATAATTGTCGTTGATCAGATTTGATGAGCATGATTTCAATTCACACATGTGAATACACATATTGAAAGATGAAACAAAAATAGCGCAAATAATTTTGCAATAAAATATCCACGAATCCGAAACCTATTTAGCGAAGGTAGAGACCTACCTCAAACTAACGTGGCGAAAGCTTGTGAGTTCTGTTCAGGTTTCCGTTGACGGCCGTATTGACCAATGAAGGATCCATCTTCATTCATACCCTCTGTTTTTTTTTCACCGAAAAGTAAACCAACAAAAAAAATAATGGTGGATGAATAATGGTAAAAAATAACATAAATTGAGGTCATATCTCATAAATACATGTCGGTATGACATCTTGACTCAAAAATGTCTGTTTGCAGAAACAACTATTATTCGAAACATGAAATGAATTCAACTCAAAAACTGATATGAATTGACCAATTCGGAACAGAAGAAGGTAATTAGAAATGAATGAAGGGAGATTGATAGAACCAACATATTGCTACGTCACTTAAGTACGCAGATTTCTGTAATATCGGGGCTGCCTGTGAATATGAATGTATGAAAAGTTTGAAATTAAAATCTCCCTACCTGTGTCACCTTCCCCATATTCAGCCATAGAGTCCGTATCAGATTCAGGATGCTTCCCATCGTGTTGTGAGGAAGAGGCTAAAGATGCTCGTCCACCGGTCGACTTTGTATCAAGCGGTTGTGAATATTCATGGAATCCACCTTCTTCGGGATAATCCCCGCGTCCCGCAGCCAGTTCACGTTCGTGCACAGCGTACTTTCCACCACGATTGCGTTTAATGACACAAACAATAATGAGGACCATCAATAGGAATGCCATGGCTAACATCATACCTGCATTAACAGATCGTCCCAAAAAATGAATTACATTCAGTTATATTTGAACTCAAGTGGAATGTTGGAATCATGCTACAATACCGATGAACCATCCGGCAGTGGCTACATTTTCTTTTGGTTGAATGATTGGTCCTTCACTACTAGTTTCCACATCTTGTGGCGCACTCTCTGTTACATAATCACCGTCAACGGCGACAATCGTCATAGTATAAATTTCTCCTGTTTGAAGTCCCCTTATTTCAATATCATTACTGTAATATTCTGGATCGGTTTTCGAAAATATCGTTTCTCCTTTCAATTTATATCGAGCGAAAAAGTGACTGCCCGGATAACCGCTGTGATTTGGTACCCATGTTACTCTAACATTGGCATAGCCATTTTCTTTCGGTACTGTTTCCCATGTGAAGATGGGCTCGTCGGGCTTTTGAGAATGACGCGTTGCTTCTTCAATATAAAAATCAACACCTTCACCGGCTTTAGTTGTAGCACGAATATGGACACGATATTTAGTACTGGGTGCCAATGTTGCAAGTTTGGCAGACGTCGCCTCGGGATCAGTAACGCGTCGTTGTCTTTCCAGTAGTGGACCAAGGGCTGTGCCATTAACTTCTTGATAATAAATTCTATATCCGGTCAATACACCATTCGATTCGGCAGGTTTTGTCCACTTCAAGTGCAATGCACTAGAACCCATTGGATAGGCATCAAAGCTCAGTACCGTTCCCGGTACACCCTCTGGTGTATCAATAGTCAACGGTGGTTCGGACGCGGGACCATTATATCTGCCATTATAAACGAGAATCCGCACATAATTTTTACTGAATGGGGTCAATTTATTGATCGTTTCACGATTTGTTGTTGGGTCTGGAATAGTTATCTCACGCATTCCCTCTTCCCCATTCTGAGCAGTCCAAGTTTGAATTTTATATCCACGTAATTCACCTCGGACGGATTCAGGTGATACAGATTTCCACGAAAACGTTGCACTCGTACTTGAATGTACAGCAACACAAGTTAAATCGCTCGGTGATTGTGTAGGTTGATCTTCACCTGAGTAACCGTAAACAATTTTTGGTTCTGCTTGCGACTCACCTTTTTCATTGATAGCCACGACCTTTATTTGGTACTTCTGGTAAGTCGGTTGATTATCAATTTGCAAGCGATTTACCTTCCAATCGTGGATGTCTTTGTGCTCCCAGTTTTTTCCAACAATATCTTGGCGGTAGAATACGCGATACATAAACTTTGGCGCATTGTGTTCGATTTGAGGCATCACAGTCCAACTGATCACGATATTTTGCGGATCGGTGCCGTTTCCCATAACATTAGATGGATTTTTGAATGGCGCTGTTGGGAGAGTTGTACAGACTATGCTGTGTGATGATGGTAATGACGGGCCGACTTTATTCCATGCTCTTACACGGAATGTATAATTTGCCCATGGTGACATTGGTACGTTAAATGACTGATCAGTGGCTGGGACGTCGTCCCTAAATGTCTCCCAGGAGTCCGGTGTAAAACTGGTATTATATTCGATTTGATAATGCAAAATAGGTGCCCTATTATCGCCTTTCGGCGCCCAGCGTACAACTGCTTCGTTTGAATTGCACGTTACACCTGATAGTTGTGGTGCATTTGGTACGTCCTGAACGATGAGACTTGCTTGTGCGCGCGCCTCGTCCAGTTCCGTACTCGCCTTACATGTATAAGTACCTGAATCTAATTCGGAGGATTTTGTTATCGATAAAGAATAATCAGTAGCCACTACGAAACGTGGATCTTGATCGGAATCAATAGGCTCATTATTTCTCAACCAATCAATGGTTAGCGTTAGTCTTGAATCGGTGACAGCATTACATCTAGAATAGGATAAAATATGTTAAGCTCATAATATGAAAGGTAACTACGCAACTAAAAGGGTAAAAATCTACCTGAATGTAGCTGTGGCACCCGCTTCTACTTCGTAATCTTCCGGGCTGTCAGTAATTCTCGTATGTTCTTTCACGATTAGATCAGCTTCCGCCTCATCTTCACCGAATTTATTAGCCGCATGGCACTTATATGTGCCAGAATCGGTGAATGCGACGTTTGTTATCTCTAAATCACCATTTGGCAAAATATTATAATGCCCACCCGTAAGTTCTTGACCGTTACGTATCCATTTGACTGTCGGTCTTGGTGCGCCAAATACATCGCACGTCATCCTGATTGTTTTACCATCGACAGTGTCCGTTTGTGTCGGTCTCTCTCTAATTTCTGGCGCCAGCGCCAATACATTCACGTAGACATCTTTGTAAACGTAACCTTCTGAATTAGTAGCGTTACATCCATAATTTCCCGTATCACCTTTTTTCAACTTTTCAATGACAATCGAATTTTTCGTGAGCCTACGTCTTGGATTTGGTGATGCTTGCTCAATAGGTTTACCGTTATGAATCCATTTGATTTCTGGTGCGGGAATACCACTTGCTTCACATCTAAACGTTACCGTTTCATCTTCTGCGGCGTTGATTATCTCAGGTTCAACTGTGAAAAACGGAACTGCACGAACTTTTAGCTCAATTGTATATGTTTTAGCTCGTCCTACACCATTTGATGCCTCACACGTATATGAACCTTCGTCCTCATAATCTACACGCTTTATGATTAACGATTTCCCATAATCTCCTGGTCTTATTCGATTCGATGATTTGATTGGGGTTCCATCTTTACTCCAAACCATTTCAGGCAAAGGTGTACCACCATATATACAAAACAATTTTTTTTCTTTCCCACGATGAGCCAGTTCATTGCGTGGAGACCTATATTGTTCTTGTGGTGCTTGTTTATGTTGATTGGCTGAAGAACCGGCCGATTTGACATCCAAGATGAATCTGTTGCCAATTTTATATTCACTCCGGTACAACGATGATGCTGCACATGCATAATAGAAATCATCGGACGCATCGGCCTTGGTGACATTGCTAAACCACAAATTACCCTCTGGATCAAGTGTCATGCGGGAATTATTTATAGATTTTAGGCCTCCATTGACATCTTGAATCATCCAATATACATACGGTTTTGGCCAACCGTCTGGTGGTTCACAAGTCATTTTGAATGGTACACCTTCGTCCACTGTTAGAGTTTTACTATCTTCATCTTTGAATGAATTCAATTCAGCTTTACGAACGAACACAGAGTTTGATGTGGCTGTTCCGTGTTCATTTTTCGCAAAGCATTGATACTGTCCTGTATCTTCATCGCGAGGTCGGGCAATCACAAGAGTTCCACGACCACGTTGCTGTGAGATACGGTCATCATACGCCGGCCATTCGAATGCTTTTCCGTTTTTGATCCAGTGATATCTATGTGTTGCATAAGAAGAGGATGAGAATAATTGTCGAGGAGATGAATGCCAAACGAATTGAGTATAGAAATGATCGAATGTCGTATGATATGAAGTACAAGAAAAATATTTGATGTTCTAACATCTTATGGGGAGTAAATTCATCTTTGGTCATGCAATTCAACGAGGGTCAAACCGCTAATCGGACTACATCGCTCCATTACTGACTCGGGCGTGGTATTGTCGTCCCCCCTGTCCCTTCCTTATTCAACACTATGAGGTCATCCCACTGATTAAGACCAGGCTATTTGAACATTAGATGCACTCAAGTAAAATGTCACAGAATGAAATCGAAACAATTTGTCATTATAATATGCATGAATTTCTAGCTTCCCGAAACATAAATCATTGCGTCTTTTCAGTACAAGCATAACAAATGTATACATACGTGGGTATGGGTTCTGCTTCAGCCTCACATTCAATAATGAATGGCTTTTCGTTTTCATGTAAACTGGCGTGTGCCACTTGGAAAAGTAATTCATCGGTTGGAGGTTGTTTCGTTATCCGTGGCGGCGATTGAACTAGAATCGTATCAAAATAGCACTTCATTGAATCATCTTATTCATCTTTTGTTTTGTTGATGTTTAAGAGATAGATACATGTGTCATAAACGAGTGAATGGGTGTATTGGTTCGCGCCAAATTAGTTGAAGGGAAAGATTACATTGATGCACAAGTGACAAGGCTGTATATGGATACAAGTGCATTACCACACTGCACTGATAAAAAAAAGGAATATTTCCTGATCAACAATCGATCATAGTGCTTCAAAATTATCAATAGTACAGGTTAGAATGCTTAATAACACATAAATTTTTATAGACAATGATTTTCAGAATGCCTATGGGTTGGGATGGTGAAACATTTAACAGCTCTGTGGTTAATGATGAGGCGTTAATGATTGACGATGTTTTTTTTTTCTACAGTTGAATGAAATTTAAGTATACATAACATAGCCATTCTTAATTGTCACTAAATGATTCAAGCTGGAAGAATTTTATCTACATCTTTGTCACTAATTGTCTTTCACCTTGTATCAAGCCTGGTATTCGAACTATAACCCAAAGAAAGAGTTTTTTTATTATGCATATATCACTTAAATGAAGAGATTTGAAAATAAAATTTCATTGTTTATCAGATACATATAACTTGTAAATGTATAGTCGTCGGAACATGATAGAGACACAAATATTTCAGTTATCCACTTCGGATCATCAAACTGATTGCGAACTTCACATATTGAATAATTTCGAGGACTAAACATCAATGATCATTGAGCAAGTGATGTTATTCACAGTAAATATCATACTCACTGTCAGCCATTACACACAGAAGGGTTGCTACTGTAATAAATATTGAGTATCTCATGGTCCTGGTTCGGAGGATCTAGAGGAGAGAACAACAGAAAGAGGGGGTCAGAAATATTCTTTTGAGACCCAATGATCGTGAAGTTGCGGCTACGTTGAAGTGGCTTCAACACACCCTCCTACCCTCGATTGAGTTATTCATAAATCAGATAATAATTATTTCGGATCAAGTACTAGAGACCACTGGCTCCTTGTTATGAGCACCCATAAGAGTTGAAATGCAGAGTCAAGACAAAATCTGGGAAGCATTTTCTTCTAGATTGGTCGACGCTACGTAAATCCTAATATTCTTTCCGTATAGAATATTTACTCTATCATTGCAACTCGAAAACTTCGTGGATGCAATGCATGTTATTAACAACTACTAGAAATTGGCGTTTTGGTGATCAGAATTGATATAATCCGGAAAAGTCAGGAGAGTAGTAGATGCTCGGTGATGATCAATATAAGAATAAACGAAATTAATGGAAGTAGACGTCCCTGTCATTTTCATAATAGGTTGTATCATGAAACCTTATTCAAATCGATACCGTGAGATATTTCATGTAGTTGGTCAAAATTTTGATTTCCATAATCACTCAATCTTCTATGAATATTATCTGTTCTAGGTCTTCTCAAAAAGAGTACCACACGATGCTTTCTTGTAATGAAACGACGTAAATGTATAGTGCATTTCAACTCCTCACAGAAAGACATAAACTAAGAGTATACTGACGATTTTGTAATTTCTCATTAGGCATTTGAATTATGCATCATGAATCATAGCATGAGTAATGAAATTCTCATCAGCAATGAGCCTAACAATTTGCCGTATAAATTCAATTGAATGATTTTTTGTACAGTGCGTATATCGAATGGATAGTGAATACGTATCGGGTGACTAATACCAAAAGGGCGTATTACAGAAGTTAGACGGGGTGTTGTGCTAGAAGGACGCATAAACAGACTTTTATTTATCATTCGTCTGGAAAAAGTTGAAAACACAACGATCTTTAAATACAAATTTTCGAATTTCTGAAGCCGAAAAGGCTCATCTCGAGACATATGCCCCTTCGACTCGAAAAAATTTTCGTCAATGCCAAAAAGGGTGTATAGTTCCCTAAATTTTTTTTTCATTTCAGAAAGGAATCATCCCGAAATGTAGCTGAAATGTGTGGAGATGATATCCAAATAATTGCTTATTATTTACAAAGATTCTATTCGTCCTTTTTTTCCCCCATTCAAATTAACGGAAATAATCGTTTTATAAAAGACCCAATTGAAGCGATATTATGAATTTCTGACTTGAAGAATTTTTTGTCCATTCTTGACTGTGCAATATAGTCGCAAAGTGATTGGCAACAACAAATTCTTTCAATCGCCTTTCTAGCATTGGGAAGGCAAGAAGACGTATAATTTTGGATATAGGTCTTTTTGGCTTTAGAAATTTTACTTTATTTTTTCAGGCTCACAGCACAGTAGTGAAGCCATTGGCAATAAAGAATCTTTTCATACGCCCATTCGGTATTAGATACGCGATATATATATATATATATATATCGCCGTGACAAGATTATGTATGGATATCCGTAATGGGTGGAGTTGGATCAGAATTGTGAGTCCAATGATATGCACACGACTCCGTTGAATATAAATAAACTGTGGATTATCTCACCATCCTTCACTGATTCTGAGTAAAACTAAAATGTCATCACCAATCAAGAATTACTCGTGAAATTAATCGACGCATTTATATCACTAATACGAAAATCCGAGTCGATTCGCGCACATCGCGTCAGCACACATTATCCATCAAAGATATTTGTAATCCATTTATATACATATGTATGTGGCGAGTGTGTACCTAACTGGTATGAAGGATAGATAGGATGGAGGAAGACATAACAGACCGTGAGGCGAGTATTACAGATACTTGGCAAACGGGCACACCCGACTAAAAGCATTGATCGTTGTGAATCCTGTCACTTCTCGTGGTATCTCCTCTTTCTTTTCTTTTTTCGTTCACTCTCACCCGGTATCCTTCTCTCCTTTCTCTACGAACTCACCGCGCTCAATCCAGGCTCTCCTGTTCGTACAAAACTTTCTTATCGAATTTCTTATATACTCACCATTTTAATACAAATAATTTATGGGAACTGCACTATCACCGTTAAATCACCAGAGGCATCCCCATAGAACTTACTCCCTCTGCATTTCGTACAGTACCGTACCGCGTACGAGTGCATACAGGCGTCACTACCAAACAACCGAACCACACCAAACTCCAACTTGAGATGTATAGTCTATGTATTTATGTATATTCGGTGAAAAAAGAGTATGAGATGTAGAATGGTTTTGTAGTATTTATACTCACTCTGTATTATTCGTTCTAACTTATTATAAGGCTGCTCAAGAGTGAATGGATTGCATGCAACCAATTCGAATAACAATATATTTGCCACATCAATAAATGCGAGAAGTTTGAACAGATAGATGATATATTACTATAACGATACGTTAATTTTAATGGTAAAATTTTGAGGAAAAACGAGACGTGCCACCAGATTACATACTCGTGTGTGAGGCCGAAAGATTTTTCTGCAAATATTTTTCATCCTCGTCTAATGTATCGAAATTCTTCAATACGATAACAATCGTTATAAACATAATGAAGGGGGCATCAGAAATATTTTTCCCATCAAATTGTATTTGTTATAGATCTTTAATGATTATGCGAAATTCAAATGACACAAATCATGATGTTAGGTTTGAAAAATAGCAGTAAACAATAGATGAATATTTTAATAACTCCATTTTACATTGATGATACACTTTGTATCAATGAGTGAATATTTATATATGGCACGAGAAATGATGAACAAAACTAGTAAATCCGAAAAGTTTTCGATATAATATACGTACAATTGATCTTCTTCAACATACTTAAACTAACACGATGAATATGACTGCAGGATATTGGTTCCATTTGGAATTACTCAACGAATAACGGAATGATGGAACATCCGCAAGAAAACATTTTTACAAAACTATCAGATACTGCTTGTCTTTCATGAATGATGCGAAGAACTTTTTACAGTCATTCGGGTCCATGTTCATTTATATGTCTTAAAAAGAATGTTACCTTCACTTGCTCCACATGTCGACATAACTTCATAGCTATGCTTGTGCGTAGTTTCATGTGCTCAGTTAATGATGGCAAATTCAATAGTAAGAACGCCAATCCATCAATTTCCTAATCAACAAAAAGGAAGAGTTATTTACACTCTGTGAACGATAAGGATGAAGTTTAAACAATCGAGATTTTCCGAAATATACATTACCTCCTGCCGTACGCGATATGCGATATCTTTACAGTCAGTGGTTTTCCGCAAATAACGGAACACATCATCAACACTCCAAAATAATGGATTGGATTCAAGCTTACGGGTTTTGGGACGACGTTGTTTTTTTTGCAATTGGACATATTCAGCATCAGGATCTGAAACATCAGATCCTATTCTATCGTCCCAATCACTCTCCCGCTTGATTCCTTTTCCTACGGCTGCGGAAGATCCATTTTGACTGTACTTCACCCCGGCACACTTACTATTAGTGCTATTTGGACTATCTAAATTATTACTATCTTTACTTTTACGATCATTAAAAGAACTTCGGGAATCGTCTGATGCGTTGCTTGACGGTATTTCATTTTTGATTGAATCCGATTTATCCGATTTCCGCATGTCTTTCTCGATCATTACATCAATTTCGGATAATGGTGGGCGATCATTAAATAATGTTTCGTCTTCTATTCCTTCAGTCACATGTTTCGCTAAGTCCATTGATAGATAAGGCATAGTGTCGTCTTGATCAAATTCGCCATCACCAGTGTTTTTGTGCCTGTTCGCCCATCGACCACGTTTTCTACGTCGCTTTCGACCCCACGGTTTGGGCTTCTGCACGAGAATGCTCGTGTAGCCTTTTGGTTTACCACGCTTACCATTCCCAATCGTCGAAGCTGGAATAGAAAATCATTGAAAATTCCGTTCGATCTAGTAAATTCATTAGTGTATCCTTTGTACATACTGAATTTATTCTTGGACGTTCTGTGACATCTATCCGGGCATTCATTCTCTTGTGTCTGTAATGGCCCGAATAAATTGGGGCAGACCATCAACTTCTTGCATATAGATCGACAAAAATCCGCTACCATATCACCCGATGTAACGACAGCAACATTAGCACGATATGTATTACTTTTATGTTTAGCTTTGAGCACTTCTAAATGATACCCGGGATCTGGTTTTGAATCACATTGTAATACTTTCAGGATTCTTGCACTCCTGTACCCAACTGAAACAATCATCGACAAAACTTCCCGCATTACAAGAATTACCGGACCCGGACCAACCGCTTTCGGTAATGTTGCTAATTTTCCTTTCGATATCATTGGCCCAGTAAAACAACGATAATTAAAGAAAATCTTTGGACACCAGAGTGATGAGCGTGGTTCGGGTATCGGTATATCTAGAATACCCTTCTTCACCTCATCTTTTTCGCATTTCATCAATTTTTTGCAAACCTCAACATAATCTCTTGGGGGTTTCAATGGATAATGATTGGATTCACACCAGCCCACTGGGAAAATTTGTAATGAGTGCATATGTACTATATGTTCGGAACGATTTTTATAATTGTCTAGTTTAATCCACAATAAATCGTCATTTATCTTCGATATATGACCAGCACAAATTATATTTTCATTTTGTGGATCAACCGCTTCCAATCTCATTCCAACCTCAAACCCTGCTTCACATGCAGATTCTCTCACAGGGAATAGTTTCGAATCAGCAGCTGTTGAATTCACTTCTAGCAGATACGTATCCCAATCGAAATCATTTATTTTCGATGGCCATCCTCGTGGAGGTATTATTTGTATATGGTGTTTTTGAGCCCACCCCACGGGGAATATGTACGGGTGCTGTGCTGTGCACAGCCAAGATCTTTTCTCGTCATGCATGATCGTTGGAATCCTAATCCCGTTTGATTTTTTCTTTACATCATATTCATCGAGTTGAACAAGAAAGTAAGTTTCATCGAATACTTTAACAACTGTAGCTGGTGCAATTTTCGTTCTATCACCAGGTGTGACAGCCTCAAGCTTCATACCAATCTCGAATTCATGCTGTGCATGCTTGATATCATGAATGAATAAATTTTCAGATGTTATATGGTTTTCCGGTTCAGATTCAATTAGTTCTTTCCATTCTTCGTAAGCATGACTCTCAACTATTGAACTTGGCGGTTCTAAAAACCATTTATTAGAGTTCAATGTTGATGTAAAGCCGTGCTGGTGTAGCGATTCAGATGTACAAAAGATCCAAAAATCCCTTATGATTGAAGATGAATTTCCAGGTGTATCATATCTCAACAAGAGACGACCACCAACATTCTCTATTATCTGTCGAATGAATGAACAAAATATATTACAGTTTATAACTGACAGCGCACACAAACTACAATGAAAAGACAATTTATGATGGAGAACTCACAGTAGCGACCCAGAGTTTATATGGATGGAGTGAATCATTGAGCTCTACTTTCATGCCTTGTTTGATCCTATCGCTCATACTTAATTCTTCCTATGGAAATTATGAGTAAGTTCCAGATTTATGAATAGAAATTGGGTTTTCATTTGGCTACACAGAACAAATAGGGCATGAACTTACTCCACAAAGCATTTCTTGTGCGACGGATTTGGCAGTGGATAGAAATTCTGGTAATTTCTCCTGGCAATCCGTAGATTTTTTCAAAACAGCCTCTGGTGGTTCTAATTTTTTACCATTTCTTATACACCATCCCAATTCATGAGCTGCTTCTTTTGTTAAATTAAACCAGAACTCGAGAGATCTATCATCTCCGCCAAAATATCTTAGCCTCAATAGGGGACCACATGCCATCACAATCGTGGCGACCCAATATGTAACTTCATGATCATCATTTTTTGATGTTGGGACTTCGAGTGACATTCCAATCTCAATTCCACTTTGAAGCGTGAGTTCAACGTGGGGGAACATGATCTGCGGTACTTCAATGGTCTCGGTAGCATCGAGATAGTCTTGCCATACAAACCCATCGTCTACGAAATTTCGTTGCATATTTAATTTACTTTATCAAATTCATTCACAATTCAAATGATTGCAATGACGAATTATATGACGCAAAGTTCGGACGGGACCAATCGAATACTGATCATGGCAACACGTGAAAGCTCGCCATGTAATGTCAAAAGAGTCTTAGGCATATATAAGAGGTCGATTCCTCCGCGTATTATATATCTTTTAATTCATCTATATGCATTAATTACTACATGTCGGAGTGATATCTTTTCCATAATGGATATGAATACATGTGAGTAGTGCTGGGTACCCGATTTCATCTATAACTGAATGTCCATATACTACTTTCAAACTGTAAGTATTTTCTGTAAAATGGACATAAACTTATTAATGTCCATCAGAATATAAAACTGCCAGAAATGATATGAAATGAACCAAAGTCAATCATAGCCAAAACTTCGTTATTACATAATAATTATCATACGTGAATCGTTAAACAAAACTGTATTCATAATTATATATATATATATGTGTTTCACTCACCGTCGTCAATTATTCTATCGCCAATTTGATCTGCTTCCAGTTCCATGATTTTTGGTTTATAATTAATGTGCATACGACCTATGCATGCATATGAGAACGCTAATGAATATAAAATTTCTTATGATTCGTACGGAAGAGGTTTATACATATATCTATATATAT
>JABMBR010005285.1:0-16676 GCA_018881525.1 Meteorus sp. PSUC_FEM 10030008
TATAAATTTAGTTATTTTTCTTTTTATATTTGTTTATTTATTTCTTGTAAGGGACATTGAACACGCATGTGGGCACGAGATCAGATGTCCTCGCACTCAAAACAAAACATCATGAGGGGATTTAAGAGATAAACATCTGTTGTAATTCCACCCTCCAGACATCACATCAAACGCAATGTCTATCAAGGAGTAATGATGAAATTATTTTTCAACACAATTGTTATTTTGAATATAGTCACGTTTTCAGTGTGGATGTCTGCCCTGATTAGGGTTGTTTTTTATTGCAATTTAGAATTGTGATGCAATTCATATTTGTTACTGTTTATTAGGTCTCATAGATTATGTTCAATGACAAGTGAAAAGTTTTTTATGACTCGTATTTTCATATAATCGTTGAAGTGTATGACACAGTTTCAAAGTAATTAAAAATAACTATTGCAGTACATGAGTTACTCGATTTATGGTTTTTGGGTGAAGTGTTGATAAACGAGAATGTGTTTTCTAAGTTCTCAGGGGAAAGAATTTACTTTTGCTTTTGTTTCCTAAGTGTGACAATATCAAGGCGGTAATAATTTCTAACACACAGGAAATTAATTTTTCCCTGAAAATTATCAATGTCGTGAGATCGAAAACCTTTTCTATTTTTATCGTGAATGATCGAATATTAATTGAACAAAAGACATTTCGAAAGATGCAATTCATTCTCAATTTTTATCTACTGAATCAATCAATGCGACAATCTACATCTTTATGATTTGACGAAATTTTCATTATAGGAAAGATGTTATTATAAGTACTACTACCATATTTTTTTTTTTTTTCGCTCACCCCTTAATTAATAATCGATTTTCTTCACTATCTCACCCAACCATGTATGTACGCTCCGATTGACGTCACAGTTGATGAATATCGTGTCACGCTTCAAATTTGAAAGTCAAACTTCGAGGAGAAGAAAGGTGTCAATACAAAAAATCATGGAAAAAAAAAAAAAAAAAAAATAGAAAACCACCACCACTCGAATATGAAATAAAGTAACCGCAGGAAAGCTCGATTAATAGAGACGCTCGGTCCCGTTGAATATCATTTTGCCAGTGCATTGTCGCGCTTGAATCACAAATTTTCTTTGCCCACGGACTCCTCCCATTTCACGTCGCATTCAATATTCACATATACGTAAAGTTGTACATGAAAGTATGGATTACTCGTTTGGTTCACGGAGCTTGTGGATTCATCCTTCGGAACAAGTTGCGAATGGTAGAAAAAAAGCGAAAAATAAACTGAACACGAATGGTGTATGGAGTTGAGAGCCAGTAGAAAACGAGAATGAACCCGATAATGGAGCTTGCCGATGATGGGTGGACTGAGCACCATGTTATATGCATATATATTCATCGAGCTTTTTCACGCTTTTATGTTTAACCGACGGACAGAGATGCGTGACCTGTGACAAAGTAGGAAATACACGACACACGTATTGGACTCGACATGGCTCCCTCGCTCCACCATTATACTAATGAGTGTTCTTTGTGGAATATTTTTCGTGTTTATATCGTGATTTTCATTCGGACGTATTTTCCCCTACAAAAGCACCAGTTTTCGTTCATTAATTGTTCGTGAAATCCATTAATTTAATTAAATTGGTTCGTCAACAAAATGTGAGAAAAGATGTGTAGAGAAAAAAAAAGGGAACATAATAATTATAACAACGCGCGGATAAAAGAAATAAATAGATCTATTCTAACTTGCAATTGTACTGTTTTTTTTACCAGTCATTTTTTTCTCGTCCATTCATTTTTGCAACGATCGATTGCAAAAATAAAGAGCGGATGAATTATTCTTGACGACGCCAAATTGCGATAAAGCTCCAATTCCAGTTTGAATTATAGAGGCAAAGAGCTCGGGCTTCGAAACCGGAGGGTGACAAGCGGGCGACCCGAATAACACGTGCGGAGTTGGGGTGGTTATACAGAATCGTAAAACTCTATCGTTAGCGTTTGGGTCACACAAGTAAACCGACTCCTCTAACTGGTATCATGAATCATTCACAGTCACGATCACCGAGCAAAAGTCACCATGAAAAATCATTTGCTTCACGGATAAAGATAACGACGGTACAACTTGAAATAAATCATTTTTTGTTTCTATTTTTGTTTTGTTTTTATTTCAATGAGTTAAAGAAAGGAGAAAGAATTTTCTGGTTAAGTGGGTGGTTTTTTTAGATCGATGTAAAAGCGTCCCGGGGCCGTGCCAAACAAATTGTGGGATACACCTTCTATTTGTAGAGTCAACTTTCCCTGTTTTATTTTCCTCGCCCTATTTCTCTCCTTTTACTTCTCTTCATCCCTTATCCATGTTTTCCTATGGAGCCTCATGGCGAAACTCTGTGGTTCTTCGTACGTGTATGGCTCTTTCAATATCTCAACTAACCACACCCCGTGGGCCCTCTTCATCTGTTACCTCTATTCATTCTCTTTGCCACCCTTTCGAACCCTCGCTACAGTTGGTCCACCCATTCGACCTCCACGCGTTGCTTCACTCTCGAGTTTTCAGCTTAGCAAGTCAAATTAATGCAGATTCGCGATTCACCCGGTTTTCCCTATCTCACTTCCTTTTTGCGTTGTCTTTCACCCCTGTGCCTTTATCGCCATCTTGTCAACCACCAACTCACTCATCCGTACTTCAATGCAAACCTCTTTATACGTATTAGGTTATTTGAGAAGGGAGGGAGATCACTTGTGGTGAGTGGGAAGATTGAGAATCGAATTACAACTGTTCACAGTATTTGTATCTTTTTTTTTCGTCACAATTGAGGGTGTTGAGCCTACAAACAATAGTTCTGATTATTGGAAAGATTGACATGTTCTTATATTCGGATCAACGTTCTTACTCGGAATATTGGTCGTCGCAGAGAGGTTTATTTCACCCCATTCGAATTTTGTTGGCTGTCACTGATAAATCAGAATGGGATTTCATTTACAACCAGAGGAGAATTTTTCAAATGATATGCGTCTCTAAAACTCCACAGTTGATACAAGAAAAAATATGTCGAATCATTTTCATTTTCAATGAAGATATGGTGGATATTTAAAGTTGAATTTCGAAAACTTCTACGACAGTATTTATTCCAGTATGAACTCCAAGTCTTGACTGCTATATTATTTTGAAAAGTTCATTATTTGCATCCACCAATGAATGAGGATGATTAAAATTATTCGAACACGGTTGATAATTTTTTCATTGAAGATGATTGAAATTACTGCGAGAACTAACAGGGCGTAACATGAATACGGGTTTTCTCTCATAAAATTCGCCGAGTTTTACTTCTCTCTTGACTAATTCAGTCGTAGATCTCCCAAAGTTTCTGTGTGTCGAACAGATATAAATTCACTTGAATCCTTTTCACATAACTTTGCTTTTGCAGAAAAAGACTTGGAAAAATTTTTGAATATTCGAATGAGCAGTATAATGAGCATTCATGTCATTTATATCAACCTGATACAGAAGTTCCTCTTTGTGGTACCAAATAATTTATTCGTTTACTTCATTGTAAATGACGTGTGTTCACGCATGTATTGTTCTAGGGATATTTGTCATCGAGATGAGAGATAGAGCGGAACTTGTGTCAAAAGAACTAGACAAAGAAGTCAGGTTATTCAAATTCTGTACTTCATGTATCTCTGTCGTTATTTAAGCCCTCCTTTTTGTTGTGGCTGTATTTGTTAGAATGAATAACCAAGAAGTGAGCTGAACAACAACTTGCACATGTTGATCTACGTCTATCCCAGTTATTTTTTCTCTTTTCATGACCTATGAAGTGTGGATTTTATTACGTTCCACCAAAATGTCTCGCGTGGAGTTGCATACAGACAGACGTGTTTCATGGTGTTTCTTGTAGCCAATTTATCTTGGTTAGTTATTCATTTAAAGTCAAATCAAATATTTCTTTTCAATTAAAGTGTTGCGTTGAGTGCGAGGACGCTGGAGGGTAGTTAGTAGTCTTACAGTAGAAATTAAAAGAATAAATTTAATGAAGCGTGACATGTAATACAAACATTTTCATTTTTATTCTCTTTTTTGTTCGCAATATGTGTTTGTGATGATCAGGAGTGATATAATTCCCTCATTCTGTTGTATTCAGATTGTTTGATCAAATGCGTAGGATACTGTTTCAATTTTCATTTTGTCCTCTGTTTTGTTTCCATGTCACGTATCATTTTCTCTCCTCGCTCAGTGGACATGTTCACAAACACACACGTGCAAAATGCATTTCCAATTAAATTATTTTACCGTTATCCCGTATTTTATTCCAATTTATTTTGCCACAATTTATCACATTTGAGATATTTTTTTTCTCTCATTTAATCTTTTTAAGTTTCATTATTATAGTGATTTTTTGTTTCCTCTTTTTAAATATCTCGACAAGACATTGCCAATTATTCGTCGAGACACTTGAGACTCTTGAAAAATTAATTGAAAAGAATGAGCAGAGGAGCTGAATGGCGAGGAAGAACGGGAAAAAGAAAGATAACAAGAAATAATCAATTGCGATAAATACGTGATGAGAGGATAAAAAAGGAATGACGCCGAGTATTTCCCTAAGAGGGTTGAAAAAAATGATATAAAAAATGAAAAGAATGAAGGGAATGCATTTTTGCCGTGGAAATTACGAATGCCATCGAGCGACGAGAGAGTTTGATCGTAGAAGAGAGAAAAGAGGAGAAGCGAATGAACGTAGTGGCATCGACTGCAGCCTTCGACCTCAAAGGGATCGATCGCCACTTTGAGATTAATCGAATTCGTGCCGACCCTTCGTCGACTACCATCGCTCTTAATTGAGCTCCATCTCACACCCTGCTGTAATACTTTACTAGATGGTTGTAGAATGGTGGTGAAGTGAGAAAGGGTGAATGAGAGAAAAAGAGAGAAGGAGAAAGAGAGGACGTGTTCTCCAGAGACCACAGAAATGGTCTACTCTCGTTACTTTCGCAAGCTCCACTTATTTGCTCCGTACCAATTCGTAAGGGTGCGAGAGAAAAGGAGGGAGGAAGAGAAAACAAAAAAAAAGCAAAAAATTAAGGCCTTTGATTACCTGTGACGTCGAAAGCGCGCGGTCGACTTGACGCTTATTCGCAGTGGAGAGGAGAAAAAACGAGCGATGGAAAATACATTATCGTCATCGGATTTCTTGCATTTCGAGCGATTAAATATTTTTCAATATCGAAGTATTTATTGTTGGGGTGTACAAATTACAATCGACACTCGAGAATCGCTCGAAATTGAAGAAATGCTTGCTACGTCTCCCGTCAAGTGTTTCAATGAAACATTTCTTTGATTTTTATAATTAAATAAGTTTACAAATGGCATTTTTGCTAGTAATTCTTTGAAATTAATTCTAGATCTTGACTTGGGACGTAAAGCAAATAGTTGGAGAATTAAATTTCGAATTAATTGCCTGATTCAATTTTAAATAATGCACAATTACATTACTGATATTCATCTGCAATAGCATATTTGTCCTGCATTTACACCAATATGATAATTAAAATTAGTTTCCGTATAAATATTAATGTCATTGTGCATTTCCATAATTAATTCTCGGACTCGTACGTCGCTGAATTTAATTGAAATAGAAATGACCGCGCAAAAAAAAATCGGAGAAAAAATTGGACGAATTTCATCATAGTCCTCATCTTCGATCTCTGGGAATAATTCTACGTACGAGTTCGTAAATTGATAAACGTCCATGTCAAGTCACCAAATATTTAAACTAATTTGATTTTCATTAATCTCGACAGGTGAACAACGCAACGGCAAGAGTGCAGACGAAAAAACCACCGACAGTGCCCAATGGTAATTTCCCAACCAGTTATTTCAAATCTGCACTTTTACAACCTTCAGGTTTGAATATAACTTTATATCATAATCGAACAATCACGAATATTTCAATTATTTTTATCCTCTGATCGTTTCTTTCGACACAGATGTGTAGAGCACTTCTCATTTATCTCTGAGGTTATTCTGTAATGTGACCTCACACACTTCACAAACACAGCTCGCGTTCATTGAACTAATCCTGTGCTAATCTTCTTTTAATTGTGTTGGCATTTGAACGCTCATTTAATCCGGATTACTGTGCCAGCTGCGCAGTTCGAATTTTTCAACGTCAATTTTCCACTTCCATCACTAGATCATTGAGTTTTGTATACCCTGACATTAACTAAAATTCAGGTTTTGTCGGATGAATTTTTATGTTCATGCAGATTTTATCTCTCCATTGCGGAGGGATTCGTTATCAGATAGTTCATTAATATATTTCACTCATAAATTCTATTTCCATCTCGAAAAAAATCTACATACTTAATTCTTCTCAGTATGCGATCATTTATTTTTATACATCCACTGGGAAATACCACATGCAAGGAATTTGTAATGAAGTCTGATCATTCAGTTCATTTCTATATACATTTCGTATGACAGATGATTCTGTCCAGTATATTTTTCAGTGAGATAAAAAGTTATCTTACAATGTACAGACCGAATAGTCTTGTCAGAATATATTTCTCGATAAAATTACTTAGAGCACTGTTGGCAGATGTTTCGAAGACATGCATACGATGGAGGAAATTCTATTAAATATTTCCATGATATTTCAATTCGAAAACTGTACAAATCATTGCCAGACTCAGTAATACGATTTCATTTTCAATTTCAATTCGTCATATGTTATTTACAATGTTTTTACTAGTTTCCTCTCAAAATTGCTCATCGCGAATTGTTCATCAACCATCCAACTTCTGTCATATTTAATTTGTTCCGTTGTTCTTATAATACTTTAGTCGTAAAACTCCACAATGTTTTTGGATAATAAACTTACAATATCCAGTGTCTGGATCATTAATTAACATTGTGATAAATATTGATAGAACAAACTAGAAAAATCGCACGGAAAATGGAAGGTTCATAAAGTTCGTATGCTACAAAAAGTTTATAGAGCTGGAGGTTTTCAAAATTGAATCATCAATAGTGTAGAAGTAAATCAATATTATTTTCGGCCAATTACTGCTGCCGGTTGGTAGAAAAAATGGAGAGTCAATAGAGATCGATGGTTATCACCGCGATGCAAGTATATATGACCATTAGAGTATAACGAACGCGACAAGGTTGATTGGGATGCGGTTATAAATAAGACTCGTCCCATGTAGACAATAACGATCGGTCGGCCGTGTCTGTGCCAAGCGTTTCCCAATGACCCAACCAACCCTCTCCATATCTCTTCGCTTCACCTCCTCTGTCGCACCTCTACAGTCACTACTGTTGAGCCAAACTGCGCCTCTAATTATAACCAAATTCATACGACCGCATTTCTCACCGATCGACTCACCCCAAGTCTCAACAGTACATCCATCAAAATATCCCTCACTCTTCCACTCCTACCGTCTTTCACTCAGTCACTCTTGCGCACTCTATTCCTCTTTAATATAACGTCACAATCATCTTCATCCATGTCTCTCTTTTCTTCATAACTCATAGACTCTCCTGAATTTCATGCTCATGCCCTCGTCTAAACATATTATCATCACTTCCGCTCTGTTAAATCAAGACATTATATTTCGTCACGCTATACTTTCTCACTGGCCCATTTTAAATTATTCGACCAATTATATAAGAACATAACTAAATTCACTTCCTTAGATTAATTCAATTTCGTGGTAGTTCAGTTACAATTAATGCAATAAATACCATTTTTTGTACATTCTGTTCTTTTTATGTAGTTAGTATTAATTAAAATGTGTGACTAACATTCCAACTTGCGTTTAACATTCCATACACGAAGATATGATTGTTGGTTCTAGTGCTATGCAAAATAATAAAGACGCGTTAGTAATTTCGATAACGAGCCCACAAAGCTGACAGTTTTATAGAAACATTTTCACAATCGTGCGTTTTCGGACATTTTCGCATCTTTTCGGGATTCCAACAGAATCAATTTCATCTTATTGTATTTTGGTTTATTCGGAAACAAACACCTTGCTCATTTTTACAGTTTCGACCATCATGATTTTATGTGCAACACAGCGTTCACTTTTTCATTACTCAGTCCACAACTTAAACGCAATGCGAGAAGTTTTAGCAGGGAAGAATACAGAAAGAATTCAAAATGAAACACTTCAATTCGAAAATACGAGAATTTTTTTTATGGCGTGATAGTAAAAACGACTATATACTCAATTGCAAACGATCCGTTGAAATTGTTGAGCACTTCACCATGCATACACCAAATACAGATCCATGCGATACTGTTCACTCTGAATAAAAAATCGATATTTGTCAATATGTATTTCTAGTTGCATTATCATTTATATGAAAACGGATGCACAGCAGAGCTTTTAAACCCTCTTTCAAGGGTATCAAACATTGTACGATAGGGAAACGGCAATAGCAAGGGCACCCATGGGAAAAGTAAGGGAGAGTGAGGAAGTTTGTCGCGTACGAACACTATCGAACGACGCCTCGTTTGTCAACATCTCGCTACGATCCTTTTACGAGGGGTGTGTTACTTCGTGAGTTTACTGTTTACGAGCTACCCTCAATGCTATACCTTACCGTATTCATTTCATCCCTTCATTCACCATCCGAACCATTTCTTTTTCTTATGTCACGTTCTTCATTCGCGTTGGAATAAATGAAAGACAAAAGGAGAGAGAACAAGAATGGAGCGATTCACACTATTACTAAATGAATGTCAACTGTCCTCGTTTGTTCCTCGCATTTCATACTTGCAAACTCTATCCACAACTGCTTTACTAGTTGAAGTTCTCATTTGAATCGTAAAAACATCTCTTGTGTTCCAACCATTGTCTGTGCCAAACTGCTTCATCAATTTATCAAAGTTCCTGGTAATTTTTTTTTTTATATTCTTCATGTCACTTGTTTTCAATTGAAGATGTATTTGATCTTCATATTAAGGAAGTTGGAAACTTGGTGAACAATAGCGGAAATTATTCAGAAGTTTCTTCAAATACCTGTTCGATTGGAACAGTAATTCAAGAGGAAAAACAGAGAATTAAATTGACCCAATTTGCTAGGGTGATTGATATTAAAGATGTCTATTCAATTCTCTACTGCCTTATCAAACTAGTTCTGCTGGTAGCTAAAGTTCATTCGATACGTCATTGAAATTAGATTATATACGGGAGTGCTCATGGCAACGCTGTGGGGCATATTTTCATATATGACATGGTGAATAGTTGAGTGATATGAGAACTATATTTGCACAACTGAGAACATGATTGGTTTTTAATTTCTTGTTGCGGTACAATTGATTATGTTTTGATAAAATTGACATTGAAAAATGGTTATCCTCATATAGAATCACATCGGTTAATGAGCCGTGGGGAATTGAAATTCCCAGTGGATAATTTTTTTAGTGACATAATTACCATGAAACTTCGGAGGGATTAATATTGCAGCTTTTTTATTCCGTGGTGAATGGAGCTACCGCCATCTTTCTCGTTCAACAAAACATGATGGAATTCGAAACTATCCAGAGAAAAATGTCCGTGTTTTTTTTTCTGATGTATTTCATTAAATTGATTCATCGTCATGCAGTTATTTCACAGTTCATACTCATGTTTGCAAATATGAAGGACGAAATTTATTAAGCATCGATCCGATGTTATTACAGAGTCCATGTGTACAATGGGAAATGATAAAATGATTCATTAGGAATGTCGATTGGATATGGACGGGAACTTGAAACGTGTAACAAAAATTGTGCAAATTGTGTAAATGGTGGATTAGTATTTTGACTAAATTGCGAAAATGTTCTCATCTAAATTGTAAGCGACATCTATCACCATTGTGTACTTAATTCCGAATGATAATAAAGATGAGTGAGATTATGTTTGGAAGAGTTGAGCATAGGTTTTCACCCTCTTCACATTCTCATACTCATAGCATGATTAATGATCACGCAAATACATTTATTCACTTAATTATAATTAAAAATTCACATCCACGGTATTTAGAATGAGGAATTTATTCAAGATCGATAACAACCGCGGTATGCATTAACATCTATCTCATTCTTTCTCTACCCTCACTGTCTCTGTCTTCAGTTGGCGCTCGCTTCTAGTTCTTCTCTCAAGAGTGAAGTAAACCAGTAAGAAATAATAGTCTGTGGGAAAAAGAGAGAAAGTACCCAAGGGGTTGATATAGAGGTAACGGCCTTAGGTGCAGGATATGTCCTGAAAAATTTATCGCATTCCTTTTATTTTCTGTTGTATCTCATCGGCGCGCGAGAAAACGCTGAAAGAAGTAGGTTCTCCCGGGCAATAGTAGAAATAGTGGTAGTAGTTGTAGTAATGGTGGAAGTAGTAGTGACTCGTGGTTAGTCGGACAACACGTCACGTTCCGGGTGCAATTTTTACTTCACCTTCTATATACAAGAGCATCTTCTTCACCACTGCGAAATCCCTCATACCGCTCCTTTATAGTTTCTTCTGTACAGGATCTTTCATCTTTCATCCAACATGGTTTCTCTGTCTTCCTTTCCTTTCTTTATCTTCGTTCATCTGAAACACCTCCAGGGAGTTCATGAAAGGGATACATTACGAGTAACATTGATTCTATAAAGTTCTCGGCACAAATGAAAATAAAAAAAGAGTAGAAAACTTGGGAGAAAAAAAAATGGATTTTAAATCGAGCAGTGGTGAGTGCTTTTTTGAGAAGTTGGGATGAAAGCTGTGCTATGATGAAGAATAAAGCTCCTGTCTATATAAGTATTAGTCTTGATCGATTGGAAAATGTCGAATGGAAAATCTGATTGACTTATTTCGACTCATTTTTCATCAATAAAGTGGAGAGATCAAGATGAAGTTCGGGATTGATTAAATAAATTTTTATAATTATAGATTCTTTGTAACATCATCGATTCACGTCTGTTCCAAATTTATTATCATGCGATATGAGAAATCGTTTCTTGATAATTGACTTTATAATTTTGCAATAATTTTTTAGTATTTATGCAACAAAAACTCGAATAATTTTATCAATATCAATATCAATGTTTGGTGCTTGTCATGATGGGTAATTCCATTAGGAACAGACTTTCATCATTTTCCGATCGTGTGTTTGCGAATCTAGAATGATGAATCATTATATAATGATCCAATTAGATGTTAAATATGAAACGGGACATTGAAATATTCAATCAACAAAATAGAATTTTCGATTATCTTAATGATGGTTAGTCTCTCTTATATGAATGAATAATTATCAACACACTCACTACAATTTCTATTATTTATTCATAATTGAAATTATTGTATACACAACTTTCATGTATATCATCGTTGATCCCTACTTGTTTCCACTCGCAATTCAATATTCTCATCTTCTAGTCCGTTTACTTTGCCTTTACTTCCTCGAGTCCAAGCGCTGGAAACCATTAGCAGTCTTAGATGTGTATTTTTTATCAAGCTATATACAGATCGTCAATTTGCCGCAGTCTAGCATTAATATTTTATTCGACGGTATAGTGCTCATTAACGAAACCCACCGTCAACGTATAAATAGCGCATGTACAAGCAACATGTATATATATATTCAATTATTTATGTGAATCCTTTTTGTAGACGCTATGCTGCGCGCATAACTGATATGATATTTGCTAATTTGTTGGGTGTGAAATGTTAAATTCTCGTTCCATAGCTACAAACATTTTTCATGGTTGTAAGGTTAGAGCCGTGTCGAGGAGAATTTATTTCGACACAAACCTTCACGTACTAAACTTTGTCTCGAAATCACGTAAGCTACAATCATCAACAAAGTAGAAGTACAAATGTCCATTTGAATTATTTGTTATGAATTGCACAGCTTCTAAATTTATTTTATTTTCATGAAACTTTGACGATCCTATTAAGGGAAGTAGACTAGTGGCTGTAAGAAAATCCGTGTAATGAGATTTTATTAGAATTTCGTCGTTTCGAGATCGTGTTCACTTCCGCTTTTGCAATCACATTCTTTCACTGAGTATACGTAATTGTGTTGGGATATGAAAAGAATTCACTCGAATAATTTGGAATTAATTTTATACTATCTCAATTCGCATTTAATTTTTTAGTCGTTCAATTGATATTTTACAAGATTGGAAACGAATTGGAATGGAATTTTGCGAACAGTCAGATGTTTTTGGGTTATGTTGGTCGACTAAGAAATTTATTCAACCACATGCACTAACAGTAGAGTAACTTGTTCATTGTCGTAATTCCTTAATTCCCACTCATTATTCACCAAGGCAGCGAACATAAATAGCTTCCATTATCTCAATTATCTATTACATCGCTCAATGATCACTCAAGTCTTTCACTTTTTCTTTATGTTAAATGCGAAGATAATTCTTGAAAGTTGGAATCCCATCATCTGCAAGATTTCATGTAACACGTTCTCTCTTATCCAACCATAAAGTTTGTTCATATGTTCTTACTTAGTTTCATGTTTTTGAAAATTTACCAAATACGAATCAACGATGTGAGATAAAACTAGCGTCGCATACGACAGTTCGTTCAATACTCGATCGAATTTTGTGTTTGCACCCGAAGTTAGAAAGTCGTTTTCCATTATCAGCGCAAGCGGAATCTCACCTACTCAGCGTTGCATAAATGCATTTCCAACATTTTCAAGATGTCTTTGTGACAGTAACTTTCAGTTCTTTTTCTCTCCACATTGCCTTTATTCTTCTCTTTCTTCTCCAAAATTTATTTGACCTAGGCGGTAGGTGGAATTGTAAACTACGCTTGGGCCGCTGCGCACAATCAATGGCAGAATTTTCCAAGCTTGCATTTTCCATAGTTGAAAACCTGGTGGTAGTGGTAACTAGAAAAACCGAATAAAAATAAAATAAATAAAAAAGTTTAATTCGGGTCTCAACTTTTTTCTCTTGGTTTTTTTTTCAATTATTTTTTATTTTTTCATTCAACCCGCTAACTAATGAAGTTGCGATCAATTTCTCTCGTTCCCCGACATTTAACTTTATCCAGTGCTTCCATTATTCTCTCACGGGAATTTAACTTCGTTTGCTATTTTCCATTCTTTTCTTTTTCTACACTCTCTCATCCTGCAACCACTATATGACCGTATTCTTCGGTTCCTTGGCTATTAATTCAAAGTCTTTTAAAAGACTCGAGAGACAAATGCAGAATAAGGCAAGGCTTGAAATAGGATGAAGGGTACCAAGTGATGGCGGAAGCTGGGAAGACTGCTAGCAATTTGTTATTAATCAGAAATCGAATTACAGTGTAGACCCTATACATCTTCGAAAACCCAATCATGATTGCTTCCTGTGCCTCGATATGTCATCCATTCTTCATTTACAAATTCGTCAATACAACTGGCGTATATAGAGAACGTGATTTCAGCCAATTGAACCAACTAATCGACAATATGATAGCACCTCTGCTTCGAGCATCGAAGCTGCCAATTACGCGCGATCGTAATAACACCTCCATTAAATTCCTTATTAATTAACTGCCTATCAAGGCATTGACCGGAAGTTCATTTTCACGTTACTAATTAACTTCAACCTTTCGCTTATAGTTTTTCGATTGCATTCAAACTTGAAGTGTTGAACTATTTCATACATTTTCATTTCTCGGAATAAAAATATCCGTCATCATCATCATTATTATATAAAATTATTATTATTATTATCATTAGTACTTTTACTACTTTCATATGATTTCGATTGATAATGATAGTTTTATTGTTAATATTGTTATCGCGTGTTCACTGCAAAAATGAGTAATGATTTGTTTTCGTTGATTTCAGTGTGTGTCCAGTGGCCAGAGGGTAGGTGCATCCATGACGTGCCTGAGGAGGCACTTCTCACTCTTTACTCCGAGATTCGAGAAAACTGCCAGGGCTTCTCCTGAGTGCAATCCAAAGGCGACGGCCAAATGAGACAACGACAGATAAACTTTTTTAGTGCAACATCTTTTCTCTTCTTCCCCCACCGCCTGTACAGCGGTTTAAGTTTATACACACAGTTCGTCCCCAGTTCGACAACTGACAAAAAATGTTCTCATCTAACGTTGAACTCGTGAGACTGAGAAACTTAACGCGAATTGTGAAAAAGATAAACAGCTCCCAAGAGCCGCTACACCACCACGACCAAGCCATAAGATAAAATAAGAAAAATTCAAATACGAACCGTCACACAAAAAAACACGAAAAAACATTTTTAGGTAATACAGCGAATGTGAGAGAGACAAAAAAAAGCGGATATTTTTGTTCTGCTAAAATATCGAGTGGAAATGGGCGGCGAACGTCAGACAATCTTTCTCTCGTCTATCTCTATCTTCAATTAAAGCTCGTGAACTATTTTTTATTTTGTTTTACTCGTTCATTCCATCTATATTCTCTTATCTTGTGTTCTTGATTTTGTTTTGCTTTCAACAAGCAAATGGAGATTCTCATACGTCTGGCGTTCGACGCTCGTGTATTTGTGTATATGGAAGCGTGTTACACGGTCTAACACTGGCCTGGTAGAAGGTCATCGACGCGAATATTTTAATGCCACAACGATACTCCCTGCAGTCAAGGTGGGTCTAATTTAGTTACAATATTAACAGACAAGGAACAAATATTTAGAGAAAAACATCACCGGGCTACGTGATAAAAATTTACCCTTTTCTCCTCAGTTTCATCAATATAACATCCCACGCGGAGAAATTTCTAATTATTTTTTATCCATCAGGTCGCAGTCTCCTCTCTTCATTTTTATCATGTATTTCATTTTTTTTCTCTCATAACCTTCCGTATCCTCCTTGTGGAACAGTGACAAATCGCAATTTTGCTCTTCGCAAGCGATGACCCGAGAGCTTGGTCGGTGCTAGGCCGAGAGAAGTGTGGTCCTTCCAATGAATAAATTTGTAGAGTGGAATAAGTGAAACAGAAGAATGAACAGAAGGGTCCAAGAGATTTGTCGTCAACACGGAAGTCATCGTGTTGTGGTATTTCTCTTGATAGTTTTTTTTTCTTCATTAGATAGAGATTTATTGTCGCGGTGGTTGTGTTACCTTGACGTATATACACATATATAGTGTATATCACTTTACCAGAAGCTAGATATATTGCTCATAGAGAAGCCGCAAAATGACCGAAGTGCTGGCAACAATACAAACAATTTAGGTTTAGTGAAACGATTGCAGGGTTTAGTGTATCTCCAATAGGCTTATTTCATATACAATTTTAGAGACTAGTCGTAATTTATACTTATTCTGTTGATAATTTCATAAGGGAACATTCCAGTGAGTATATCGTGTATATTTTTGTACACATTTGTATCTCATCAATCAACTTCGATTTCATATGAAATCATCTTCCTTTTCACGTGATAAAGCTCGACGTATAATAGAATTTAAATTGAATAGTTTTTTATTACTGTAAATATTGTTCGAAAAAACTGCGATAAAAACATACAGGGTATAGAAAAGTAATCAGTAAAGACTGTCGAGGAAAAAATACGCGAAAGACGAATAGTTAAATGCATTTTCTTTCTCAGGTTAGGTATACAAGATAACTTGACATTCCCACAAAGGAGAACTAGATTTCCTCTTGCTCTGAAAAATCAACTGAAATTTCAGTCACGTACTAATTTATCATTATATTTTCATTCATTCCCGTATTGAAGTACGTCTCCTAACATTCACGTAAAATGAATTGTGATTGAGTATACCGATGCTGTTTCACTGCAAATCATATTTTTGAATAAGACTCAAAGGAAGTATATAATTCAGAAAAAGTTTCTGACATTGATATTATTATCCGACCTTTTATAAACTGAATTTGTTCAAACGGAATTTCTTTTGGTGTATGAAGCAAAAACGGACGAGAGAAAAATTCATTTCAGTTTACGGACTCATTCACATTCCTTTCATGTCAGTGTATTTGAACGAGAGTTTTATGACTTTTAAACTAACAAGTAACAACAATTTCTCTAGACGAAATGTGCATCGAAGAGAGAGAGAGAGAGAGAGAGGGAGGGCGAGAAAAATGTAGCCAAAAAAAGGGAAGAGCGAAAATAAAATAGCCATAGCGAAAGAAAGGCTGGGAGCCAAAAGAGCGGAGAGGAAATTAAACAAGACACCCGTGAATGTCAGTGGGAAAGGCAAGAGATACGATTATAAACGAGCGAACATTCAGGATAGCAGTCAGACAGGAAAAAATGAGAGACAAAGAGAGGGAGAGAGAGTGTGGGAGGGAAAACGTGAGAGAAAACAAGTGTGTAAGAAAGATAGAATAAAATGGTTACGGCACAGTGGCACGTTTCGGTTTAGTTGCGTGGACGCTTTCGTATACACGAGGAAAGAGTGAACTCACCGCCGTTGGTGGTGTGCTTTTGCATCAAAGCCTTTTGCGAAAATGTCCAATGGCCTCTCACTTTTTCTATGTTCCCTCCCTCTCTTTCCGTCGCTTTCTTTCCACTCGTACTCTTTTTACCGTATATTACCGTTAGCAGGGTGATAAGGCGAGTAAATGGGAAAATAAAAAGAAGGAGAAACGACATGCAAAGTAGAGACAAAAAAAAGAAAAGCATTTGTCGAGAAAAAGTACGTGATTGTCGGCTGACTATAGCTATTAACGACATTTTTATATATATATACACATATATTTAT
>JABMBR010005286.1:0-16673 GCA_018881525.1 Meteorus sp. PSUC_FEM 10030008
ATATAGATATACTATATGAAATTTTTTAATTGTAAAGACAATATATTTTCAGTAACCGGTGTATTAAAAAACATGGTAGAATGGAAGAATTCTCGACTGTTACTCTTCTCAATTTACGCGGGAGGTGATTTCATGAATCGATTACTACTTCGTCATTATTTCTTCCTCTTCGTTTTTATCAGGTTACACGAATGCACTCAAACGACGATACGGGCAATACAATTATAATAAAACCGATGTGTCCTTGAGAAGAAGTACAGTATCATCATGTTAAACTGAAATACACTACTCGAAATTAGAATTTCTTATCATACGTGAATATAATTAATGAAAGATATAAAAAAATTTGTAAATTTTGAAAAATTTTTGTTCAAAGTTAAATTGTCATCCATGTGTCTTCTTCATTCGATGAAGTCGATTTGAAAAAAAAAAAAATATTCGCATGAGCATTCATTTATGTTGCGAAATGAAAAAATTCACCAAATTAAATTCAATGACCACTGCGACAATCAAGAAACGCCTTCTGACATAAGCATAGAAAGGGAACCTGTATATTATGTTTACAATCCATTTTATAAATTCTAAACAACAATTTTTTACACAATAAATACTTACATCCATGCTTGGATAATAAAGACCACTCACCTCAACGGTGTTTGAAGGAATAAAATTACTACTGCAGTATCACTTCCGTATTTATACGACACACAAATCCACGTGCGCGTTCTTTTCAATCTGTAAAATCTTCAATTGATGCTGCAATTGTGTATCAAGAACAAAAAATATTGTGTTCTCTTTAAATTTATTCTCTTAAAAAAAACTGATTTAAAAAGACGGAATAGAATGAAGACAAAAATAGTGCGATATCTGTTCAAAGTTTGATACGGCTCAATTTCATGTACCGTTCAGATAGGCGCTGATTCAACGAATGAGCGTAGTGTATCGCACTACATTGACCACAAACCTCCTGGACTCTGGTCGAGCCTCCACTGGGTGACCCCCACTCTTTAATGAACATACCAGTGCCACACCCACACATGTTCCCGGCTTTAACCGCGTATCTTCGAAACTTTTTCATGCATATGCCGGCTTGTAGACACACTCATTAATTAATTTCTATGTAAATACGTTCACATATCAAACTTTCATATAATACACGCAAAAAAAATTCATAAACTTGATTAAATATATACTTAATATATATATTAACTGTATGCATAATGCTGGTGTAAATTGACTCGTCACTATATGAAAATACGCTGATGTTAATATATTTAGACTGTTTGTGTACGTGTCTATAAAAATGTTTTTTGATGTTGAAAATAAAAATGTGGCAACACATGTCACGTAACTTGGTAATATATAGGACGTTTCACTTGTATTGGATCGTCGCATTTATTTTTTTTTTCTCTATTTTCAATGATCTTCGATCGAGTCAATTTTTTTTATCGTGAGAAACTTTTTTTTTTCGTTACTCCTGAACATGTGATTCTGATTGACAATGCGAGTTAATATTTCACTATCGCTCGTTTGAGGTATCGATGTGTTAATAGATAAGATCGGTTCATGTTATCAAGGGGTAATTTTCAATTAATTCTATGGAAGGATTGGAGATCCTGGAATTATTACAGCGTGGATGTTAATGATAGCTTTCATACATCTATGCCAGTTGTTTTCTGATTTGCCATTATAAAAATGTTGGAAAAATTGTTTCTCTAGATAAAAATGATTTTTTTTTAATGAATGTTGAAATAGTAGTTGAGAATTGTCCGAGTGTTAATGGACGAGTATTGATGGGTATCTTTGTTACGTATCCTCTCGCCACGATAACTGCGTTTGATAGTTTTCGAGAACTATTTAATTGAGATATGGCCAGATACTAATTATACCTGGAAGAAATGAAAGAAATATAAAATACCGAAACAATCTGATAATTTCATTAGAGAATATAATTTAAAAATAGCTGTTTCAATACTCATTCCCTTGTTGATGATTATAAAACTGTTGGGAGTGTTGCAGCTCTTGATTCTTCTCCCCATATTTCGTTAATAGTTTATTATGAATTAGACACTCGATATGTCTGGAACTAGTTTTCACCAGCTTAAATACGTCATCACTCGGACAAACTCATAATTAATGAGAAGAAAACGAAAAATAATGAGTGAATAAAAACATATAACCTTCGATAACCTGAACCTCTCCATATGAACATAAAAATTCCCACACACACATACATGACGATACACGTTCTTCAACACATACTCTTTCGCATGTTCTCATGTACATCAACATCACAGATTGAAGAAAAAAACTAAAAGAGGAATAAATCAAGCGCAGGTTCTTTAATTGGGTGTCATAATGGTACAATAGTACATTTCTCACCTAGGGAGGTAAAGTAAGAAATGTCTGAGATCGCATGTAAATTGTCGTCCGAGGCGAAGCCGAGGTTGACAAACATGTGATCTGAGGCTTTCTTATTTACTTCCCGAGGTGAGGATACTATTTTTCAGTCCGCCGAAGGCGAAAAACGGAAATTTTGTTTCGCGCAGCAGGAGAAAAAGTGACGTTTTTCGCCCGGCGGGCTGAAAAAAATTTTTTAGTATTGATTTTAGAATGCTTGTTACTGAAGGAATGAGAATAACATGGACCTTCTTTCACGTTTCATTATCATATGGATCTAATCTTATTGATGAACTAAGACTCCAGATAATACGAAATAATACGCCACTCTGTGTAAATCTTCTAGTGTGGCTGACCGTTGGAACATGACAATGATAAAAAAAGCAGGAAGAAAATAAAACAAGTAGGACTTGAAGTATTTTCAACTTTTGGTATAATATTTTAATGAATATTTCCCATATTTCTGATTCAGAATAAAAGTTATTGCTATTTCATGATTGGAATACGAGTTAGTGGAAAATTCAGAGCAATTATATCGGTAACATACATAAATATTATTATCACCAATTTTAATGATGAAATATCGTCGATTTTTCCCTTGCAGCTATGTGTATACATTGAATATGTGTCAGGTCATACAGGCAATAGGTCATCACCAAGTTCTTCATCACCGAAGTCGTCATCGCGTTTTCCCGCAGCGGTCATCGGACGTGTTGGTAATGGTCCAACAGGATCAGAATAAATTACATCTGTAAAATCAATATTTTTATTATAGATATCGAATTATTTTCTCCAGAGAACATTTTTTATGACAGTACGGCAATAAATAAATCTATACTACAACGCAGGATAAGAGATGATATATAGAGACCTCAAAAATAACATCGGTGTTTCAGTTGCGATCCCCCCGATCTATTCAATCCATTCAATCCATTACGGTAATATATCGCATGCGCAATATATGTACAGTGCTCATGCATGCAACATGTTCAATCATTGTATGATGATGTGAAACGATCTACGCACAACGATAATTTATCGACAAGGGAAATCGCTCTTACACTGAATAGGGAAAGGTATGACAATAGAAACAATTATGACGACAGAAAAATTTCAGAACGAACTAGAAATATTTCGTGGCGTGTGAAAACAAATTCGACGTATAGAGATTCTCGATATCTGTTACGTATTCATTACGGTGTTTGATATCTTGCCGATGTAGTAGTACATAATCGAGAGTGTACAATGATGCCTTGAACTTTCGATTGTAAAACGATTTATCAATGTCGCATATTCATCGATGGTACAAATCATAAAAGACATAAACTAAAGTCAACAGATGTGTGCTGATCCACCGATAACGTAAATTGACCCAATATTGTTGCTGTCAAGGGCAAAAAATGTTACCGCAATAAACAGATATAACACGATTGTAAAGTGCGTGCGCAATTGTATAGGTGGAGCATACTCTGTAATGTTGACTGTGGCGATTTAACAAATTATCTGGGTATATTTCGGTCTCACGTAAAGGATAATATAAGAGGGTATTATTCACCATTCTGCAATTCAGGTGCTAATTCAGTGGAGTTATTATCCAGCAATTGAAGCCGATTCAGACGTGACGATAGCCCACCGTTGAGAGATGTGTGGGTTTCTCTACGATTTACAATTGGACTTGAACGATAATCAGATTGGACACTTATCCCGGAACCACCACGTGAAGAATTGCCACTATTACTTCGTTTTGAGCCTGATTGTTGAATGTGGAAATGAAACAGAGTTGAAGTTAAATAATCAACACTTAGGAAACAGTCAGATGCGTCAGTAAACAGGAAAAAATGAAGGAACCAGTTCTTATTACTTGTTGTTCCCGGCCTGGCTGATCCTTGACGTTCCTTCAATTCTTTAGCACGTTCGGCTTTTTTCAATTCCGCCGCATACATCTGTGCTTCCTTCATACCCATATCACTGCACAGTCGGATCAAGAACTTCAAACATTCAATATTTTCCGGGAATTTGCGATGAATATTTTTATATTCATCTAAGGCTTTGTGGAATTGGTCCATTCGTCTGAGACAGGCTGCTACTAATAAACGCCAACGTGGTTGATCAGGCGACAACTCCACTGCCTGTTTGAAATATGTCAATGCCTTTTCTGGAAACTTCAATAATTTTTCAATTAGTATTCAATATATTCATTCATTTTCGTGATTTGCAACGAAATCCTACATACTTGCATGGAGATATGATAAGATCCAAGCCAGTCGATCACCTCAAAGTTTGCTGGATAATACCTGTAAGACTGGAACATGGAAGGTTTGGGGAAATCTGAGTAAATGCGTCAAAGAACACATCCTCGTTTGTAAACACTCACGAAATACCCACATCAAAGTAATATTGATACGCCATTTGTTTATCACCCTGGTTATCATACATCTCTCCCAATTTCTGTAAGACTCCTGGGTCTGATGAAACGATTCCAAGCAACTGATTATACCTGAGTGCATAAAGATGGAAACCGAGATTGGCAATGTGAATTGAATAGTATTCTGGCTTTTTGCCTCTATCATGACTAGAAGAAATTGTCATGAGGGTATTTACCATTCTGATGCCTGATCCATATCTTTAATGAGCTGATAGAGATTCCCGATTTGATATAATGTTTGTGGGTCGTATCTCACGATATTATGTAACTTCCAGAAACACTCGAGCGATTCATCATACCATCCTTGTTTTTTATAAACTAACCCTAAAGAAAAAGACATGGTGAATACAAACAAAGTATAAACGTGCAAATATTTTTTCAATATTTTTCATTCGTCATTTGATGCATTTACCTAAATTATAGAGTGCTTGAATATGACTTGCATCGCTGTCCAGAGCACACAACAATAATTCTCGTGCCCTATCTAATTCACCTTTTTTTATCGCGCAAGCTGATAGGTTTACGTAAGCCGCAGAATTATAGCTGTCAGCTTTTCTTGCGGTTTCTCCACAACGCTCGGCCTGCTCGTATTCACCTTGCTAATTTCAATAAAAATATTGAGATTTGATTCGAATAGAGATGTGTACGTACAATGGATACATACAAGGAAATATATAAATGACAACATTGTAGACGCTGCGCTATTGGCCTTTGTATCGCGGTTTTCAAACATTTTCAAAGTATCTATTGCCAATGCAGTCTCCCGATTGTGTAATAACACCATGGCCTTACTTATTTCCAGATCAGCAGCCAGTTGGCTGTACGCTGATGACCTGATGGCTTCAACACACCTGTTCAAAAGATTCCAAAATAGATACAACAGTGTGGAATCGGTCAATAATACATTATGATTGGAAAGAGTCAAAGAATCAAACAGATTTTTCTCACCACGCAAATCCAGAAGTGAGACTATCCTCAATAACTGGCGCAATTAATTTTGCAGCGCTCAAAATCGTTCTTTCTGCTTCAGATTTCAATTCATTTTCCAGGAGAGACAATGGATCAGTTTTGATCACTTCATTTAGGATATTTATCGCAACGTCATCCTGGAGATGGATAGAAAATTCGGTGTAGTGTCAAAAAATATCATGGACTTTCATTCGAAAAGCGAGCAGGTGACATAGACATTTTTGAGACTTATGTTATTCCTTCAGGAATTAGATCATGTCGAACTCACTGTGCTCATTGTATATTTGTCCTCATGATCTATGTTGAGCTGAACTTCAAGTAATTCCAAAAATCCACGCTTCATCTTATCACGGTGTGATAATGCGAAGTGACATAGAATAGCGTGCAAACCCGCTTTGAACTCAGCGCGTTCACGCATCACCCATTCAAAACTATCGGCAGCTTCCTCCAATCGCCCCATTTGTACAAATAGCATCCCAATATTATGCATAATTTTTATCCTGGAAGAGAAGTTTCGAATAGAATTCCCATTCGGAAAAATGTCTGACAATTTAGAACCATTTTTCACCGTAAATCTTTCTGGGTGGTCGGTGCTTGATCCAGTGCCTTCCTATACATCTTTATTGCTTGCATTGGCTGCCCTATTTTCACATAGATATTACCCATATTCAGCTTTAATCTTGCACTATTGCTGAATACTTTATTCCTGGTAATAGCTTGATAAGTCCCGATAGCTTCAGTATACATTTCATTATTGGCATATTGAATGGCCAAGTTGAAAAGTACCTACAAAAATATCATGTGATTATTCGGAGGCAATTGATATGTTTTCCAATACCAAGTGGAATGAGTTCAAAACTCACAACAAATGTCAAATTAAGATCATGAGTATCATTCAAACCCGACTGTTCCTGAAGACGTAACAAAATACGCTCACGTGACGACGCTTCTTTAGCACGTTCTAATGCAACCCTCATATTTTTTTCACAGGCCGCTTCCGCAGAACTTTCAATCAGGTCCATAATCTTTCTTTCGGATTCTTTAATTTTCTCTTCGGGTGTATCTTTATTGCCGGCATCAAGTGGTGGTGCAGAACCACGAGACGTACTACCCATGTTCAAGGGATCAAATGTTACTTGTCTGTTGCTGGTGTAACCAGCACCACGAACTGCTGTCATTGGTCTTGGTCCTGTACCAAGTCTGCCTGTCGGGCCAGCACCTGTGCGATGAAACTGTGACAGTAATTTGAAGAATGTTAAAAGTTCATTCTGAGAACCCTCATGATATATTATAATTCACTGTGTATCATTACATTACAAAAATAAAATGAACTTACGCCCGACGATGTTCCAAGTCGCATTGCAGTACCTGTGGGTGCTTTAGGTGTCATCTGTGCAACAAAATGAATAATGACTGCTTCAGTTCTACTACTCTGTCAATTAATTCTATCAAAAATTATCTGTGCTGGATCTTACGATATTTCTTTTAAGATTCCCCACTTGTACAGCTTCTTGGAATACCAAATCATCCTCCAAGTTTTTAGTGCTGTATATCGAAGGATATTCGTTGTATCCTCCATAAATGTCATCGTTTATGTATGACTCCGTACTGATCATTATGATGTGAGAATAATATCATATGTAAATAATATTTGACATAATCATATAATACTATCTATCGTTGATTTCATTTTGATTGAAGTGTTACAATTAAAAAACTATGATCTTTCTAATAGAAACAAACATAAACTTATAACTGATGAATGTAGATGTGAAAATACTACAGACTCAGTCAACGAAGAACAACATGCTTCAATTTCTGTTTTGTTATTCATTTCGTCTCCTAGTAACATGGCCATTATCATGCCTAATAGAGGTTGTGTTCGGGTCAGAAATTCTTTCGGTGTCTGAATCGAGGGAGCTACCCTTACTCGAAATTTTTTTGATTGATCAACATGCGCAGGTGCGAACGCATATACGAATGTAAATTTGATTAGAAAGCTGACATGAGCGCATACACGAGTGAGTGCAATATGGTAGGGGTGATTGAGTCGAGCTGAAGTCCGAAAGTAACTCTTTAGCTAGTTGGATTGTGCACGTGTTATTGTCACTTTGCATGTGTGTTTAAAATCCATGTTGCACGTAGCGGGAAATAGATCTTCCAGTATGATATTCAAAAGCTTCATTGGGTTGTCGCTGGAGTCATGCCGTTTCCATAGTAATCACTAAGACCAAACAAACGTATTTTTTATCACTCAACACTGTCTTTCGGATAATTGAAATATCATTTAGTATGGAAGACTAGGGCAATGGAGCCTGAGAGACCGAAAACTAGTGGAAAATCAACAACGGAGAGAAACATCAGCTCTTGGCGAAAAGATGAGGATGTCAGCAGGATAGAAAATAAAATGGAGAGACCCACTACAGGGATAAGTCGTCCACAAACACGTCAGGATAGGCCACTATCACGGCGTGGTGTTCAAAATGAATTGTCACGAGTTGGAAGTGCATTCCGAACCACAACACCAAGAAGTGGAACTGCTAGACCACCATCAGCGTCAATCCATTCGCAACGTGGGAATACTGCGACTTCCCGTTTAAACACGATGAGTTCTGCGATGGGAGTGAACAGGATGGGTACTGGGCTATCACCAGCTTCTCATGTCACAACAGGTATGATTGATAGGCCCATTACCCAACATGGTGTAGCAGGGATTCGACCTGGAACCACGAGAGGATTGCCGATGACGAGGTATATCACTTTATTCATCTACAGTATTTATTGTAAATATATTACCACTATAATTTGATGAATGTCTTAGGCAAATTCAAGATAAGAGATATTTTGAAGGTCTAATGCAATTGAAAATCCGTGAATTGAATCAAGAAATAGCGATTATAACAAAAGAAATTGATACTCAAAATAGAGAGCGAGCTACGTTTATGCTTTATGATAGCAGAGCAAAAGAACTGGCAGCTGAACTCACTGAATTGCAAGGAAAATTGGCGGACTATAATATAATTATCGACAAAGTAGCTTCGAATATTGATAAAGATATGATCGAACAAGAAATAAAGGAAATGAGATCGACGAACGATCGAGTATCAATGGAAATTGATCGAATATTTGAACAGCGGAGACAAAAAGAACAACATTTACATGAAATGGAGAATGATATTGAATTGGAACAAAAGAAAGCCGAACGAATAATTGAATCTATGGATAAAACTGCACGTGCTGAATATGATAAATTGATGAATGAACGGAATCAATTGGAAAATGAAGTGGGCGCAATGCAAAAGAAAATTGATTTGCTTTCGACAGAGAAAGCAAGTTTAGAGGAGCAAATATCATTTTCACAGATAAAGCAAGAAGCGGTCAAGCTTCGGATAAAAATTTCTGAGGTTGAGAAAAAACGTGAAAAACTTGAAGAGGAACAGAAAAATAAATTATCACCAGATGAAGAACGTGAACGTCTTCTGACACGAGTGAAACAAGATAATATGGATATTGTAGCAGCTGAAAAAAGGATTGCTGAAGCTGAGAAACGTATAAGTGAAGCTGAATTGGAACTTGAACAATTGGATACCGACTTGGAAGAGAATCACAATGAGAAACAGGTAAAATATAATGAATTGAGAAAACGTGAAGAAGCAATCGAACAGTTTATGCCCACATTTGAACAAAATAAAGAAGACGAGTTGAAAAAGTTGTCGAACCTAGAAGAAAATGTCGTAGAGAAAATAAGAAAATTGGCATATGCAATTGATCAAACTGGACAAATTATTATCGGCGATGAAATAAAAATTCTCAATATACCAGATGAAAATTCTGATCAAGCTGATCAGAGTTTCGAAAGCCTGAGCAGAGAACATATTCGTCTGCGACAAACAATCATTAAAATGGAAAATTTGGAACAGAAGCTCAACCAAGAATTGGTCCAACTCAATGAAAAAATCACACAGAGACAAAATGAATTAATTGTTCTCGAAGATTTGGAAGGTCTGAAGATGCGATCAGCATTGAAACAAGAAGAGCTATTGACCCGCCAAAAAGAATTGAAAACCCTTCAACCGAAATGTAAAATTGAATTAACAACTGTACGAAAAGAACATGAGACATTGAATGGTGAATTAGAGAAGAATGAAATCTATGTGCAAATAAGTGCACTAGAAGAGAAGTTAGAGAAATTGAAGAGCAATAATGAGTCGGTCAAGAATTTCATCTCGCAAAGTCGTGAAAAAATGAATTATCAACCACTAAGAGCGCAAGCTCTCGAATTGGTTGGAAAGTATAATGGTATTCTCTGTGATAATGTAAAATCTATTTATTGAATAAATTACTTAGGTACGAATCTTCATCATGTATGGACTTCGGAAATAAATCCAATTGATATTTACACGGTTATTCATCTGTCTAGACTTATGATTTCAAATGAAGAGGTATGTCCACACCATGCCTCAAGAGTAGGTTTGACAGTTTCTTCTTTGATACTGTTGAAACTGTAACTCGTTCGGAATTCATTTTATCACACAAAGCAATCGCATCCTGGTATGCCTCCATTTGATCTAAAACGGATAATTTCTCTCAAAGTTATATGAATTGTGGTATCCCAATAAAAGCAACTACTCACAATAGATGGATATTAACGATTCGTATATGGATTGTGATAGTAATTCGTCCTCTCCACGAATGACTTCAAGGATCGCTGAGAGAACTCGTATTTTCATCTCATTCGACATTCCAAATGTCAATTCATCTACGGATGTCATAGAGGTATCTGTATCCTGGAAGTTTACCAATTGCTTATTCGTGAGATATTTTCTCGTTTGTATTATGAGCTTAGAATGAGTGTAATTGTGTATGGTACCTTCCAAGCTTTACGCAATTTTTCCGTTGAACCGCAACGAGCATATCCCACGATTAAATCTGTATCAGCTTGCTTAGCACCATGAATTTCAGAAATTAATCTCAATACATCTTGAAGCATTGATTTTCCATCTTCATCACTAGATGACTTATTTTCAGACATTTCGACCAATCTACAAACTAACTCTCGATGTAATGGTGTCTTCCTATAACGTTCCACGACACTTTTGAACTCTTTAACAGCACTTGATACATCGTTTTTCAGTAAATGTCGGTGTATCAGTGGACCCAGAGAAGCAGCAGTGATTTCACAATATTTCTTGTCAACTAGTAATCCCAAAGCAGATTGTACCGAATGTCCATGGGTACTGTTTGCAATGGCATTCAAAAGTTTCCAACATCCACGTTCTAGTAGTAACTTGGCGTCGTCATTCTTTTCAATTATTTTCAATGCTTCTTCTACTCTGTCGTGTTTTGCAAATGAAATTGCGACATTCAAAATTTTTGATGCATCGATCTGTAAACCAGGATGATTTTGCTTCATATCCGTTAACAAATCTATCAGTTCATCAACTCGTTCATTGTGCGCAAGCACTTCAAGAAGAACTGCCTTCATACCGAATGTCAACGGGATCTCATTTTTATCGAGTTGATGCTGTAACTGTTCAACACGTTCCAAATTATTATTTTTACAATGATGCATAAATAATTTTCGTAACACACCTCGAGTATTCATATGTTTCGACTCAAGTTCAATAAGATGATTTTCCAGTTGCTCCTCATTCATCTCTCGAGGATGTGGTATGTTAGTGAAGCGCGTGGCCTTTTCTTCTTGTTGATTACTTCTATCAACAATCGAATATATCAACTTTGGTTCAACGATTCTTTCAGTATGACCACGATTGAATGCTAATGTTTCCTCTATCAATTGGGCTTCTTGGCCAGAGATGTACAGCCTATATCTTTTATATGTATTGATGAAGTTTTTCAATATACTTCCAATATCGTCCTTGAAAGATTTATCATTAACCAATTCCTGAAGAAACTTCGCACAACTCTCACCACTATTTGAGAGTTGTAATACTCGGACACAACCGTCAACATCTCTGGCTATCTTATATGCTTTCATAAGAGATGGTAGTAATTTATCTGACTCAATTTTCACATTTTTCATCATTTCGAAAAGTGATAGTGTGTTGGTCATTCGATCATTTTGTAAAAGGTAGCATACTAATGACGTAAATACGGTAGGTATCGATGAATTATAATCTCTCAAAAGCCTGAAAGTGTCTTTTGGATTTAATGTATCTATAAACGGTATTATGTAATCCAATAGTGTAACAAAATCGATTCGTACATGCATTTGTTTCATATGGTGCAATATTTTACATACTCTTATTTCACCTTCATTTGCTGATGCCTGTTTCAACAAAGGCCAGTAATAATGTGGTCTGATCTCTATACTTTTCTCTTTCATCTCTTCGAGTATCAACAACGACAAGTCTTTGTGAGAAGAACGTAAGGATTGTTCCAATAACAGATGAAGAACCTTGTATGGCAAATGACAGTTATAGAACTTCCTGCCGATTCCTAGAACAATTTCTTTGGGATGTCGGGCACGTACTACCGCTCTGAGAAAATGGCTAGTCAAGGAAATGGTCTTTGATGTGGGATGATGATCACAGAAATAATTTACTATTATTAGAGCTTCATCCAATTTGTTCGAAAATACGAGTTCAATCACAATGTTATGTAGAAGAGGGTCAATAATCATTTTCTCGCGGGGAATCAATTTTAGTATCTTTTCCATATCACTCTTTTTACCAGATAAACTCAATATTTTTGCAATCAACAACAAATGATGATTTTCAACTGCATGTGATTCCACAATCCTCAAAACATTCTCTAAATCATTCTGTATTGCATAACCCACAGCTACTTCCCCATGGAATTCCTCCAGTTTTGTCACTCCTGACAAATTCAGTTGTTGAAAAAGGGACTCAACTGATTTCATAACACCTTGTCGTGCACAGAGCTCAATCAATGCACGAAATGTATCACGATTGATTGGACAATTTTTTTCTTTCATCTGCATCATCACAAATTCAACACCTTCCGTGTTACCATTCCTGGCCACAACATTTAATAAATATTTATATGTTCCGTCATCAGGAAAAACTTTCATATTGTTTATGAACTGCTCAGGTTCAATCGTCGCAAAATTCTGAACGCAAATATCCAAATAAGTGTGATAATGGGTCAAAGTTGGTTGTGGATTTTTTTTCATCAAAATTTTCCAAATCTGTTCAGCAAGTCCTTGCCTTACTTCATGTTTCACGTCAGGTAATACTTCGCCACAGCACTTTAGAAGGAAAATACCTACTGAATAATCAACATCCGACGAAAATTCGGCATATATGTGCACAACATTGACTAGAATATCATAATCTACTTTCATATTGTGAAAGTCTACTTGGAGTATTTCTAGAGAATCTCGAAAATCGGATGAAAAAAGATTTCCATTCTCTGTATTAGCCTTCTTCTTCCTATTATCAGTGATATTTCCATCACTGTTAGACACGATATGTCTATGATGCACAGTGAGCCGCTGTTTCATTCCATTATTGTCATAACAATAAGTTGCACAGTGAATATGATATGCATAACCTCGAAATTTGGGATGATGCACCAGTTTTTCAATGAGTCGTATTTGGTGATTTGTGTATATTTTCATAAAAATGGACCTGATTGTAGCACATGATTTAATAAATGCCATTTGAAGCACATGGAGGTGATTGTAACTGAATTAACTAAATATTTTTGTCGCTGAACTAGTTCGCCAGCTCCAGTGTGAGTAACACGTGTGACTATGATTATTACCATCAGTATCACCGGGGAGAACCAAACCTAGTATACCGACGTGGGCCTGAAGGCACGTGTATTATTGTATGAACTTAAACCCTTCACAATCAAAAATTCGCATGGAAATTACGCATATCAATTTTCCAGTATCAGTGGACCATGAATATATCGTTCATAAAAGACAATACAAATGAATGGATATATAATAAGGAAAATTTATTCACTGACAATCATTTCACAGTTCGATTTGTTTCGTTGAATTTGATGTTGGTATATCATCAGTTATTGCACCTACTTCTTTCAATAACTGCTGTTTACTACTGAAAAAGTCTTGATACCACATTATATGATCTTTCTTTTCCTGAACAGTCATGTATGGGTTTTTCGACAGACCCACACATACCAATTCCATGAAATGACGTATTGGACCTTTTTTCGGACACCACCCTTGCAAATGACGTTCCATAAATACGTGATCAGAGAAGTGGATATTCGCCTCTTCTTCCATGCCTGGAAGAATCGAACATTTTGTATTCAAATTCATGAATATTAATCAAGAATTAACATATTTTCATTACTATACCAATTTCATTGTCGATTGGGAATTTCCACAGAATTCCCTTTTCCGTCCACTGTATCATTTCTTGATATATATTCTCGGGTGGATGAGTTAAAGATAATTTCAATTCGTCTTCTTCTAATTTCGCCCACGTTTTCATCGTTGGATTTTCATTTGATACATCACTCGATTCGAAAAAATTCAGCCGAGCACCACCATAAAGATTAACAGATTTCAACGTTGTACTACAAATGAATTTGGAGAAGTCATTAGGAAACAAAATATTTCGAATTAATGCGTCGAATCACGTGCTTTTATCTTACCGAAGTTTCTCCCTCGTAGTGCGAATGTCGATATTGTGAAATTTGCGCGCCAGATCTTGAACTCGTGCTGCACGGGCAGGATTCAACTTTGCATCTGAATGTGTTGTTTCAGCTGGAGTAAAATCAACATTCATGCCAGAAAGTAAGTGACTGGAAAATGAATTTTTTTCTGATGAGTTATGACCAACTCTGATGATTTCAATCGTTCTGATAGCGGAATATTTCATCAAGCAATTAATCTTCACTTGGTCTACCTAAGATTTAGTTCCTTCGGGGAGGTTTCAGACGATTCTTCTGCTGTTGGTGTTGACTTTGGGGTACCAGCCGAAAAGATTTTATTCAACAATTCCACTTCCGTTTTTTCTACATCTCCACCTAAAGTATTCGCCACATCTTTAGCAGCAGTCACTATCTTTTCTTCTGCAAGTGAAATATTTTGAATTAACACCACGTTTCTAGAGTAACATCATATCTTAACATTCCACCTATTGAAAATGGATAGCGAACCTAAAGTGGGTTTTGGGACTGGTTTAGGCAATAGTTGCTTCTTTGGAATCGCTCGATCCACAATTTTGGGTTTTGCCGTTTCCTAAAATGTACGATGTCAAGTCATTATATTTTGGAATAGTAGACATCGATGATGTTGAACTTACCTCGGACATTCTAACCAGCAAAGTATTCAATAAATCGACAGTATTTTTCTTGGATTCCTCATCTCTTGGAGCGTCTGCTTTTTTTGAAGGTTTGATTTTTGGTGTGTCATTTTCTGAATCCGATGAATCTGATGATGATGACGATCCATCATTGCTCAGTAATCGTATAGATGAGTGGAATTGTTGATTCTTGACAGTAGAATGCCTGTAGAATACCATACAGTGAATGAAACAGGAATGATCTATGGAAAGTTGAGCAATTGGATCCTGACAGATTTTATCAGCAAATGTCAGTGGCTAGACTGAGATAATTATATGAATGAACCATGATAGTTGTTTGGACAATCGAACGTCCACCAGAAAAATGTTATTCGCACACACATGATGTGATATTCAAAATCGATATTCAGTGATAAAAACACAGAAATTTCGAACCATGGTCCATCATGGCCAAGCATGAGAGCACCTGAAACGAGGGTTATGTTCACCAGTTTCTACCAAGTGAACAAAATATGCATTATCTCGATTCTGTATACCTTGTAATCAACCTCATTATTATTAGTCGATTCATTATGGCCATTCTGAATTTCGTCTACTCCATAAATCTGAAAATTTATGAAAGGTGAGAACCGGTAATATACACAAATTTCAATACCATCACTGAAAATTTTGCCTGTTTATTTACTCATACAAACATCTTCCGATTGCTTACATTAACACAAATGTATAAAACACCCAAATCTATCGATAAAACGAATTGAATTTATTCTTCAATTTTTGAATCAAGCACTGGAAACACCACCACACATTGTTTTGTGAATACCAAAATACATAATCGAAATAAGCATCCACATGAGAGCTATACCTAACATAACCTCTCTTTTTGTGGATATGAGTGTCCCAAAGTATACACAATTTCAATGATTGAAAATGATAATTTAAATCATAACTTTGAAAAGAAAGCGTATCTTAGCTATCCGAAAACTATATATAATTCAAAATGTATACGTATATATACATACATGTAATGTATATCTTTTCACTTATTCAAAGGCGCATTTTGATACGTCACTGAACTCATCGGTTCATGTCGTCGAATTCCGTTGTGGTTATATATATCAAACAGACGTCCAAAGACGTTGACTGAAGGATATATTTCCATTGTGTACACTTGCTCATCATCATCGTCATCATCAACAGGATTATTCGTCATATATCACATAGCATTAGGATAATTTGGGCGAAGAAGCATCTTGAATTCGCAGATGTGACTACAGAATTTTCCAACTTTCATGTTTTATTTTTAGTACATGTTGCGATGACGCGGCGATATACTTCAAGCAAATGTGTGTCCTCGACGCAGAAAAATTTGGCTCAGTGTTTATTCATTTAGTGTAACGACCTGGACTAAGGTCTACTGTCCCGCAAGTGTATGTATAATTATTTTTTTCACTGCTGTTTGCATCGTGGGTTGTGTTGAGTATTCATTATTATACAATCCACTTATGGCATTAGATTTTTGCTATCCATGTTGTGAGTGTATATATTACTTCTATGAATTGTGAATTACTCCATTTTAATCCAACGCCATTCCTTAATTTAAATATATATAT
>JABMBR010005287.1:0-16667 GCA_018881525.1 Meteorus sp. PSUC_FEM 10030008
ATAATAATAATAATAATAATAATAGAAAACAAACAACCAAACGGCGATCATCTCATTCCACAGATTTCTAAATACAATCGCCGGACAAAAAAATGGAAAAACAAACTTAGAAAAAAAAATGTCATCGCAATATGTCCGAGAAAAAAAAACGACAAAAGTATTGTTCATCAAATTTTCATATAGTTTTTCCATCCATCTTTCGCACGTTGCACAACCATTTTTCACTTTGTAAATTCATTTCATTCATTCACCAAACCTCGTTGCAGAGAAAAAAAATATAGTTTGTTTGCCATTAAACAGTTGAATTTCATACAGAATTGTGAAAGATAGTAATGGAAGCGTGTGGAAGAGAAGAGAAAATTGGTTGAGAATTGGAAACGATACTTATTTTTTGTATTGTTTCACGAACACTTGATTGGAAAGAAGAGTGGCAAAATGCACGCACTGTAGATAGAGATGGGCTTATGAAAGAAAATAATAATATTACTAATAATTAATATGATAGGATGATAATAATAATGATAATAAAACTATTTAACGGTTTAACGGACAATTGGTCCGTCGCTTCGTTTCTAAATGCATACATCTCGGGCTGCGATTATCACCACAATATGAATCAACGGTATATACTGATCCGTGACTAAAACCACGTGTCCGAAAAAGAACCACAGCAATAATAATTATTATTGGAATAATAATTATTAATAATAAACAAATTGGATTAACAACAACTTGTGCCGTTTCGCTTGATCATTTAAATCTTTATGAATTTTATTTGAAATTTTTTTAATTCGGTGGAATTGTCAACACTCAATGCTCATTATGAAAGTTCAATGGCGATTGTAATATGAATGAACAGAAAATTGAAAAGAATTTCAATTGAACAACAACAAACGATTTATATCGGAAGAGGAAAATTAATTTTCACCTGTTTTATGTTCATTCCACGACAATTGGTCAACAAACAACCGATTTCACGAGTTGTTTTTGGTGTCATCAAGGTGAGTTAAAAATCAAGAACTTTTCGATTGCAGAGTCTTGTGATGTCCATAATGATCGTGTGAGCATGTGTTTCATTCGATTCTCTCAACTTCATCCCCCTTTGAAATAGAGAAATACCAAACGAAAATAAAAAAGGAGCAAAAGTATGAGAGCAATTAAGTGAGAAAAGAGTTTCTCGATTTGATAGCAGATGAAAAAAATAGGCGCACGAGTTCCATTTTATTTTCTTTGATTCATCCAAAATTTATTCACCACTGCAAATAGCACGTTTGTGGAATATTCTTCACTTTAATTCTCTCGCCATATTTTTTTTCCTCTTTCCCTTTTATTTTTCATGGAATGACAAATGATGACGTGTTCAAAAGAGGTGGATGGTGATTAAATAGTGGCTGGACAATTATGGGGATGGGATTTGTACCAGAGATGAATTGCAGTGGGATCTCGAGTCAACTCCCTCACTTGGGAAACGTTTGTTTCATATATATCTATATAATGCTGAACATTATAAAACACAGCGTCATACGATTATAGAAAGCGTGTTCACGTGTCAAACTCATGTGTTGTGGAAAACTCGAATTCACGGAATAAATGACAATTGTTTGTTTTGCAAACGAAGTAGAAGTGATGATGAAACGAGGGACGGGCGCAAAGGGGAAATGAAATGAGAATTAAGGGTGAGAAGCGGGAGGGAAAAGTGACTAGCGGCGGCGAGCTCTACAACTAAACAACAACAACAGTATTTTCAGTTATAACAACATTAACAAGTTTTTTTTTTCGCGCGTGTGTACGTGAGTTCTCGGGTCCGTATATGTTCCGAGTCCGCCCCTCTCTTTCTCTCTCTCTCTCTTCCCCTCATTCTCTCAATCCTCCTTCTTTACTACTCGTCTTTTAATATTTTCTATTCATTCATTTCGTCAAGTTCACTTCGTTTCCGATTTTTTCTACGCCACAGAGTTTGCTGTGCGTGTCAATGGATTCTCTTTTGTTTCTTCAATAACTCTTCCATCATCGTCCTAAACTCTTTTCAAATTCGTACAATGACCTCCTCTGTATTTTAACCTGTGCATGTAGGCTAAATTTTCCGCACGCAACGTGATATAATTGAATATATATATACACGTGTATGTATATTATGATTAATAATTAATTACGTGAAGTGTTACTGTCAACTGTAATTCCATGCATTCAGCTTGTTTCCACTTAATTAATTGTGGAATTATTGAAAAATGACGTTTGCGTTAACGTGTTGAATTTGTGAGCGCAACGAGACGTCGTGACACTGGTGCTAAGAGTCCCTGGTGGCGCGCGCCGTGTCGTTAATGCTCCCATGATGATGATAATGTTGATTAATATTATTATAATTATTATTTCTAATAGTGTGATTATGATGTTGATTATTGGCCAAATTGTATTGTTGTCTTCGTGTGTTATTAATTATTGATGAATCATTAACAGTATTACGATTAATGGATGCTGATTTATATTTGTCTTTCGTTCTTGTAATTGGTAATATTGGCCATCTTGATGTCACAGCATCAGCACCAACAGTATTGGCATTCATATTGGTCGTTGGTGTATTTAAATTATTATCAATTGATGATGCATTTGTTGTTGACGCTGCTGTTGAATTATTGTGATTGATTCGTTGATGATTGATACCATGATGGTGAAAAGATTCGTCCATTTTTGTTGCTCCATTATGCACCAATGGACAGGACATCGATGATGTCGTTGGTGGTGGTTGTGGTGCTGTTGATGATGAGGAATTAATTGTGTTGATGATGGTGCCGTTATTGGAGCTTGACTCAACGTTACCCGTACGCTTCACTAAAACATCTGTTCTCGCGTAACGCGATGAACGATTTTGAATAATAGTTGGCGTTGATGTTGTTGATGTATTGGGCGGCCGGTCACGATGAGTCTGGGCCCATCATCCACGGCTCTACATCCCCATCGGCGGAACTTGGACGTAACGATAAATGTACAATCGATAATCTTTGCTTGCAAGCACAACTGAGCCATCATCCATTAATGCAACATCGAAACATTGTGCATGTTTGACTTTCGACTCTAATGCTGATACCAACTGTCCCTCTTGAGTGAATATCGTTAAATTGAAATTATTGTGATTATCAGCAATAAGTATTTCACCAGCAGCATTGATGCCAACACCAATTGGATAATTAGTAATACCCTCACCGCCAATTTGTCGTAAATATGCTCCTTCATAATTAAATACTTTAACGCAATGTGCACGATTGTCACTGATAAATATTTCTTGTTTATCATTAACCACAACACCATTCGGGAATTCCAAATGTTTTGAACAGCCAAACTTTTGCAGGACATTACCAGCTTGATCGAATATTATAACACGCATTACTTTACATTCAACAACGACAATACGACCCTTCGAATCAACTGTTACACCACGTGGATGTTGTAGAATATTTGCACCAAATTTACGCACAAATTGTCCATATTGATTGTAAATTTGTATCTGATGTGTTGGCGAACGTTCAGTAACAATAATATCGCCTGATGGACGAACAGCAGCAACTCGATTAGGATAAAGTAGTTGACCGTCACGTTTGCCACACTCGCCAAATTGGAATTTGAATCGGCCTTCTTTATCAAATATTTGAATTCGATGATTGTTCGTGTCGGCAACAATAATATTCTGTGCATTTACTGCAACACCAGATGGTTCAGTGAATTGTCCCTCCATAACGCCAAATTCACCAAATTTACAGTGATATATCATTTTTTGACGCTTAATTTGTGACTTTGGTGGAAACATTGCCGCTGCCGACATCAATTTTGATGTTAAATCTAATACTGAATCACCAGTTGGTCCACCGTTTGTCGTTGGCATTGAGAAATGATCATTTTGCGTTACGGAATATGCGTCATTGCCGCCATTACTCCATTTTTCATATGGATTATTCATTCCATTGAGATTTAAATCTGTTATCGTCGTTGAAAATGGTCCGAGACTATTCACTGAACTGAATCTCTTTGATATGACGTTGCTTTCAAATGACGTGGGTGGCGATGTTGATGATGCAATTGTGGAATTTGTTGTTGATACTAGACCATTACTGTATGGTCGATCAAGTAATAGGCCACCTAATGAACCAGCACTTCCAGGACCACTGCTTGCATTGCTGCTATTATTACCACTTGACAATGCTGTTGGTCGTGCAATTGGCGGTTGCTTAGTCGGACCAACGCTATTATTATCAGTATTACTGCGTACATAACCAAAAGTGTTTCTTACACCAACCTGTATCGCCTGATAATTACTCACAAATTCCAAGTCAGCTGATTGACTTGATATATCGGGCGTATAACCAAGAAACAGCTGAAGTTTTGAATCCAAAAGTTTCTTCACCATCAAAACTTCGGTAACAGTTGTATACTTGGTGAGCTTTTCAACAAATTCACAAGTCTGTTGAATTTTATCTGCCATTTCATTAGCTTTTTGCGTAACTACACCAAGTGATATTTGTTTCGCTGAAAATACAGATTCCAATTCTTTAAGCAACTCCTGTTTTCGTTCCTCCAACATTGAACGATAAAATTGGAATGTATCATTTATTTCATTTTGTGCTTTGTGATAGTGTACTTGTAATCGTGCAGCGCCATGATCAGCAGCTTTAACTGCCGCACGTACATCAGCGGCTTTAGCACGACAATCGGCAACTGCACGTGCAACTGCCTCCAATTGTTGTGGTCCAACTTCAGATATGTGCGCACAATCATGAAGTGAACCTGGATGATCCGTAATTGTACATTCTTTACACACTGGTACAGAACAGGCGCGACAGAAATATTTCAACAATTCGGTTTTGTGTCTGGGACAAAATAGCGCTTTTTCACCATTTGTTCCATTACCACCGCTTATAACAAGATTTGTTCTCGTATCATTGTTCGTGTCCATTTTTGAATCGCCAAGATTTAACACACGATGTCCCTCAAAACAATGCATAAATTGATGCGCCATGACGCAATTTGGACAGAGAAAATTTGCACAATCAAAGCAACGTGCAACAGCGTCGGATTCAGTTGATTTGCAACCTGTACACCTTACACCACGACCGAGACGACAGTGACACGTACCGTCGCCCGGTTTGCCCGTATCCAGGCAAGTATCACAACTGTCAACGTCACAGATTGCGGAGTCACTTGCCGGTGGTGAGCTCCCGCTCACGGTTAGCGGTGACAATGATCCCAGGGAACCGAGGGAATTTGCGCGTGATTCCAACGAGGGTGTCGGGGAGGCCATCTTTAGTCAACCGGCATCCCTGTAACAATCAGAAATCACAATTTACATTAATACAACCACATCTCAGATATTCCTTAATTTAAATGGGAGAAAAAAAAGTTTTTAATGAAACAATTAATCAACTTCTACTCATAGTAACATGATCAATGTGAGTTTTACAGTTCCTATTCAAATCGAGTGATAGAAAATATTTCACCGTAATATTTTACAGTGCGTGAAACAACAACACTCAACAGTTATGATTTCTTGGTAGAAAAAAAAAATCAATTAGTTTTGATTTTTATTGTTATTTCCTCTCGAAATCCAATCTCGACAAATTACAACTCTGTAATTACCAGCAATAATTACTACGACGTCGATGTTTAGTGCAGTCTTGCATATCGGGGTCTTCAACATTCTCCCTCGCCCAACAAATATGAGTCATCGTAAATAAAATTCAATACCATTTCGACGATATAGAAAAAAAAAGGTGAATAATGTCCCCTCGACCCAGATCAGTCATTTAAGGGTCGAATATATCACGGATGAATAAAAAAAAACATAATTTTCCTCACAAACTTTTGTATGAATAATAAATTTTAATATTTCTCATACGTCTTCGTCTTTCAAATTGACAAAAAGAACAAGATCAAGTTCACAACTTCAACACCCAAAGAATTAACATATTTTTGTCTTTAGAATGTAGACAATGAACAATTTTTATATCGCAAACGCAAAAAATGTTTTCCATCTTCCTAATTGAATTCTTCAAATCGCTGTTGCCACAACGATAAACTTACATCGATGAAACTCACAACAATCTCCATCACAACTTTTAATGTCCTCGAGTAAAATAATTCTCGGTAGCATAACCAACCCCCCGACAATTTTCATACGATACAATCTACTCCTCTGTCCGGGTGCGCTCTCATCATCAACCAAAAACCCTTCGGACTAATTGAAACACCAAAGTGCCAGTCTACCAAGCTCAAATGTGCAAGCACAAATTCAGCGAAAACTTGAGCGATGATCCATTTAACCAAAAACGTCCCCTCCATATATCACATCCCTAAAATTGACTATGTGGAAAATTCATACACTCTCAAGGATCATTCCCACGCAACCAAACACGTCCAGCGTTACATCCAATACATCCGTTCATCAGACTTTCTCCCTCACTCTCTCAGAATAACACATCGTGTGGCCATTTCGCATCCTCTCGACCCTTTAATTAAATCGCACGGTCCTGGTCATGTTTCACTCGAGAGAGCGCGCGCACGTCATACTCAACATCCTCGGCACAAGCAAACTGGAGAGAAAGTGAGACGTAAATATATCTAAAGTGAATGAGCAAGAGCAAGAATACGTTGAAAGTCAGCAATGAAACAATGAGAGAAAAAGAGAAGGAGAAAATAGGAAAAAAAAATGAAACGGAAGATGGAGACAGAGTCAAGAGAGCGGTTAAAGACCAAGGTCACTTGAGCCCGAAGGTTATCGCTCTCTTATTCCGCCTCCCACTCGTCGTCATCTCCCTATATAACCATCACACTCGCTCATTGCTCACTCCCTCTCTCCTTTACTCGAACATTTGCTCTTTAGTACGACTGGTAAATTTACGGTGGCAGCGACAAACGACGAACGCGATCGGCGTGGGCTTTTTTCCGCGAAATAAACGCCAAACCTGCCGTTAACAAAGACCAAACCCGCCAACGTTGACGACCATCTCTTCTCCAGGAAGAACCTAAACTTACACACACATATATGAATATATACAGTCACGTATTTATATATGTACGTATAAAGAGAGGAATAAGGATATGAAGGAAGTGAGATGGAGAAAAGGACAGCGGTTGCTTCAACTCTTCTCTCGTATATGTTTGTGCCGCGTGGGGCTTTCGACCTTCGTGCAGGAATTCCGATGCAACACAGAGATATTGATGGAGCGAGCGCGATGGAAGAGCATTGCGGACGTAAAGGGGGATGGAAACAGTGAAGATGGTGAAGTGGTGAGGAGAGATGAAGAGAGATGTGAGGAGAGGTGGGACGTTGGTTAACGTTGCACGGTTCGTGGAACAGCCGTATCGCTGCTGATGGTGTTTTAGAATCAGTAGAAATGACTGCACTTGGTGGTAGTTACAAGGGCAAATGTTTCTAAGATTGAACAGATAGTGAAGCAAAAGTATAAGAATAAGTAGAGGAAGAAAATGGATAAAAATACGCAAAAGAAGTCGAAGTAAAAAGCGTCAGTACAGTATTTGCATTATAATAACAATTGCTCTCAATTTTTTCTATTTTTCCCCCCACATTTCCCTCACTCCCTTCTCCCCTTCCTTTCATTTCAATGCAATACTGAATGACAAACTCTATCTTGCATCTGTTCAACCCCTTTAAGGAACTTTTCAACATGAAAAATAAAAGTACATTCACTTGATTATACACCTCTTCAACGCACAAACAAATCTCGCGTACTCTCTCCGAATTCCATTTTTTTCCCTCACTTTTGCAACACTGAAACTCATAAAGTCGAGTCACTTTTTGAATAAAAAATTTCAAACGTGTAACATGGAGTGGTGTGACATCTCACATTTTCTCTTTCTTTTTCTTCAAGAAACTGCAGGTGAGAGAGTGAAGAAAAAAAAATGAAATGTCGAAGAAGAAAATGATTACAATAAAAATAATGAAAAATAAAGAATGAAAAGAAAAATTAACAATAATAATGAAATAAAGATGGAAGAGGGATGGTGGGGGTGGAGTAAAAGTAAAATGGCAAGAAAAAAAATAGTAAAAAAACGTTACTTAAACCTCTCTCAGTTTTATATTCAGGTACTACCCCAACCCCCCTTCTTACTCTCCTGTTTTCACTCACTAGTTATATTTTTCCTCTTTCATGTACCAGAGAAGAAAAAAAGGCCAAAGAGGACAGGGAAGGTGGAGAAAAAAAGGATCGAAAGAAAGAGGAAACAACTCGAGGTCCCTCGACCTGGTCTCAACCAACTATGCTCAACTGTGCCTGCCTTAACTATCGAAATCCATTCTGCTCTAGTTACTGAATTACGAACTAGATGGTTTTTGCACACTTATAGGTGTATACATATATAGATATATATGTATAAGGTGGACGCATGTGTTTTTACCATTTCCCAAAGTTTTTTTTTTCACTTTAATCCTGTTTCTTCTAACATTTTTTTGAGTGGGTTGTAATGTTGAATTCGTAAAGAGCTACTTTAAGCTACAACTAATTTAATTTACTTCAAGTACCTTTTTCACATACTAAACCACTTGAAAAATAATTGCCCCAATATGTGTTATTCACAAAAAGAAAAAGGTGGATGAAAAAAAAATAAGGAGGGAGAGGGTGAGTAGTTAATTATTATAATTCGCAAAACAATTGTTTGTGAATTAGCAAATGATGGTAAAATATTTTGACATTCGTCAAATACTTGAGCTATTTCACATTGCGTGGAATAAAAAATTCGTCATTGTCATGTATCAAAACAGACCGAGCAATACAACATTTTGATATCGTGTGAAATTGGAGAAATCCTGGGAAGTGGAACATGAATCTAATCCAAAATGAAACATAAAACTTCGTCAAACATGAGACGGATGAAATATTTGAAAATGTTTGAAAATGAGAGTAACAAGAAAAAAAATAGAAACCGAATAACGAAGTCTCCAAGAAAATTGGAAAGAAAGATATGAGAAAAAATATTTCACATGCAAACGTAACATTAAAATAATTCTCTTTCCATTCACTATGCATTTTTTCTCCCACTTTCGTTCAGCACTTCTGCTTACTTCACTGTTCTCCATGAAGGTTTACATTTTGGATTTAACGAGTATGGCGGCTGCCGTGCCGCGTCGCTTGCCACAGTACTTTCGCGTATAGTGACTTGCCGGATCGTAAACCCAAACGCAGATGTGACCGCATTTGGCGTCGCATGAGCTTTGCATAAACTCTCATTTTCTCTCTTTTTCTTCTGTCTCTGCGCACGCCTTTCTCTATATTTTTCCTCCATTCACATACTTACACCAACTAAATGCTCCCATTCTCTCATCCCTCTTTGCATTCACGGAATGTATATCCGTTTTTCACCCTCTTCTTCTGAACATCATCGTTGAATCTCTCACTCTACCGCTATCATTCTCACTGCACACCGGAAATCTCAGATGTCAACAAAAGTGGATAACGCTCTATTCCTCTGACTCTCTTTCGTTCCATGTACAACCAAAACGGGATTAGGGTGTGCGGACAGGTACTTTAACTGTTTTTTTCATTTTTTTGGGGGGTGAAATTCGCGTAATTTCACCTCTAAATTCAACAGGGGAAAATAGCGTTGAAAAAGAGAATTGTGAAAAAAGCAAGAGAAAAAAAACGAAACAAAAAGAAAGAAAAAATGAATAAACATTTGGAAAATACAGAAAAGCTATGACATTGGGTGGAGAACTGAAAACCGGAGATTAGGTGGCTTTTTTTCACTATCACTATTTTCCACAGAATTCAAATTGCAGAGAACAAGTAAAAATAGAAAGCAGAATTAAAAAACATTCAATTACACAAACGTACCATTGTTTAAAATTTAATACACGATTTTATTGTATAAAAGAGATTCCTCGTTGGAAACAAATGGACGATGATTGTATCGTTCTATTGTATCAGCATTGTCGACTATTTAACAGTATATTATTGTTTCAAAAATAAATTCTCTGTAACGTTACACGTGACTGAACGTTTTCATTATACAACCATATCAAAATACTTTATTCATCTCGTGCGTTCACTCAATCTTTATTAAAATTTGTGCTTGACGTCAAAATAAAATCGCAATACATCCAAATATATCCACATACAAATGTATACTCCTCATACTTCTATTTATTCTTATTTCTTTCCTATTTTCTGTAACGTATATGTTTTCAGCGTGATAAAAGAGCTTGAGGCTGTGTGGAAACTCGTTATTTTCAAAATGGCATATCCACAGTTGTCAGGGGGATTGGTGAGTTGTGATTTTTTTTCCCCCATTTTTCCGTATTTTTCTCCCCTTCCAATCGTGTACAACAGCCATATCCTGACTCTCTTTGTTCTCGCATTCAACCACGCCAATTCCCCATGAATTTTTTTCTCTCTACCTCTCTCCGTGTCTCTCACCATATCTATATATTTCTTCCCCCATTTTTATTACTTTTTCTCTCTATATGTATTTTTTTTCTCTTTAATATATATACACGATGAAGAATATTTTCGTCGAGTTTTCGCGACTCAAACGACTTGATTATATTTCAAAGCTACAAACTTGTTCTTTAGTGAAAAACGTTGGTTGTGCGACAGAGTAATTTATACAACGGCGATCGTCTCTTCACCACACAAAACTTAGTTATTCTGAATTGTTGCAATTGATCACAAGCCACAACCCGCCATTTTATTCCTTCCCTCACACACAATACACAACTTTCATACAATTTCACAATTTTTTCCATTTTTTTCTCCCTTCCTCTTTTTTTTCATTTTTATTTTTCTTCCACCCCTCGTTCCCAACACTACAATTATCTTCCTATTTTTGTTCTCTTTTGTTTCACAAGTGTGATTGGCATGGGGCGTTCACCGTACAATCAATATTAAATATTCAAGTGATATGAAATGAAGAAGAAAAAAAAATAAAGCAAGGGAACAAGGAGAAGAATAAAACGCAAGAAAATCGATGGGAACAAAATATAAAATCATGATAAACAACTCACTATGAAATAACTACGATCAATATCATCAAATAAGTGAAGGGAACGTTTCGAACAAGAAAAAACAAAAAAATGAAAAACGCGAAAAATAAAAAATTGCAATGCGGAAAAAAGGTTCTCTATTGTACTGTAGAAAATATGTTGCTTCCATGTGAATCGATGGATATTTACAGATGTGAGTGTATACATTTGTGTGTATATATGCGGGATTTTGTTGGGGGGTTGCTTTCACGTTTTCCATCTCGTATTTTCCATATATCCATACCCAGACGCTTCTCAACAGCCGCATCCAACCGACAGGAAGGGCCAACACACTACACCATTGTATATAACTATAGATGTGTAATACATATAGATAAAATTCACCATCTCTTGTCTGAGTGTCTTCATGCATATTACAGAACGTGGTGTGTATACACCACGGTGGAGACACATTTGTGTGATCGTTTCGACCTTGACGATCCAAATATGCATGGTAGGAATTTGTTGATGTGAATATATACATTAATATGAGTATGTCTACTGTACAAGTTTAGATATCAAAGAGAATATTGCAATAGACGCCATCATAATCGCCCCAGTGGAAATTTCCCTTTCGAACAAACTTCAAACACTGATCCCGAAATATTTCAAGTGATGTTTTGAATAATTGTGCGTTCAACTTTGTCTAGTTGAAATTTATGAGATGGAACGCTAATTATTGTATTTCATAAAATATGCGAGAGAAAATTTGTTCGTAAAAGAGAACATGAATTAATTCAACAAATTCTGACAATACATCAGTGTTGATTGAATTTGTTTGTTATTTAGTTCGGAATGTCATGAAACTTGGAATAATTGTCCACCGCAATTTTTTTTCTCTTTTAAAATTTTATAGATTTCACAAATGTTTATATCAAATATGAATAGTGCTCGTCGTCAGAAAATAACGAGTATATTTTCATAAATAAAATAATATGAATAAATTCTCTATATTTTTTTTCATCGTGATTTATGAGAAAGGTTATAATTGCAATTTTTTGTAATAAATCACATGACTGAATTTTAACCTACTCGAAAAGAAAAAATAAAAATTTCTCTATAAATATGAAAAATGTTTATATTCATTGTACGCCTGTGATATTGAAATGATATTTGAAATAATTACAGGACAAATGTTTTTCCCCTTGTTTTTTTCAGATTTATACAGAAAACTTTATGATCTCACCTTCTGATATTTGTATATTTTCCCTTCAAAGAATTCAACAGACAATTTTTCACAGCCGTAAACAATAATTCAATCACCATATTTTTACCGCGACCTTTAATGATTCCGTATAAAATTATCGCAATAAATAATTGATGCAATCAAATGAACTATCTCACATCCAATTTGCCTTCAACCGTCATCCACGAATTTTTTTTCAATCGTTGTCAATCGCTTTACTCATTCCACAAAGAAAAAATGAATAAATAAATATATTTCTGTCTATTTAATTCGTGATGTTTTTGGTTTGAAGGTTAAGTGTCTCGGATATGAAATTTCACGCTCCATCACTCTCTACAACAAAGCCATTTTTCATCCCCACAAAAACATCCACTTTTTATTGCTATGATTACTGCGAAAACCGAGAGCGAAAAAAGTTCACAAACTTTTTTCCACAATCCATTATAAAAGTGAAAAAAAAGTATGTAGACACAATAGTAATCAACCATTATTGTGTTTTTACACAGCATTTTCCATTAAAAACATACAAACCATTATACAACGTATTACATCATCGAATTACACAACAAAATGAAACAAAATGAAACTGAAATATCAAAACCAGTATCATACATTTGTTCATAAAGACATGAAATAGTTTATTTTCCATAAATTACATCCCATATACCCATTTATAAATATCCCCAATGGAGAACCCCCGAAGGATTATGTGAATTTCATTGGTGATGTCGATCACAAAATTCATGAAGTAAAAAAATATCAAAGAAAAAAATTAATATCAACATAAATTCCATACAAAACCAATTCAAAGAATGAATATGAAAAGCTCACGATATCTCATCCACCGCACACATTTCTTTCTTTCATTCCTACTCTCATCTCCTTCATGTTTCATTATCCGCTCGCGTATTATCGTGTCGACCTTGGAACCTTGAAAACCGAACGCTATGGCAAAACCTTGATGCGTGGACCATAACCTCGAAATTGACGCGTCATATATTCTTTTTTTTTCTTCCCCTCCTCTTCAACCCCCTCAAACAGCAGTGTCGGATTCGATTTTTGGCTAACAGCAACGACGGCGCAAAGGGACAAAGAGATGAAGAGAATGTTGGTAGGGGTGGAATTGTCAAAGCAGACGAGCGAGACACACAGTTGGGGAAGTTGAGTGCGCAAAGAAAAAAACGTGCACGGAAGGGATGAAAGTATGGAAGAGCAAGAAAAAAATAAAAACCCAAGCGAAAATGGGAGAAAAAAAATGCGAATAAAAGATATAAAATAAACCGAATGAGGGTGCCCGAGAGGGAGAACAGAGGGTGAAAGCAAAATATATACAGATATACAATTATGATGCAAGAGAGAGTGAGAGCTCGCGCTACCCCTTGTGCGATTCATCCAGCGATGGTTTTGCCCACGCCTCTCCCGCCTAACCCCCCTTTAGTTGAATGCACCCCGTGGCGAGGGACGACGCGTCTGGTTACCATAGAAACGCTGCATCGACCGCCTCAACCCGCTGTTCACAAACCAAGAACGCTCGAATGGCGAACGCCAGGGTCGACGCGGATAGAACTTGCGAACGAACCGTCGCGTCGAAATCGCCAGCAACAGGGATAACAAGAAAGGGAGAAACAGAATAAGAGTGAGATAGTCTATACTGCTCTGTCAGTTACGACTTTCTCTTGCTTACTCGCTCACTCGCGCGTTCGCCCATTCTCATTCGCTCTTTGTTACACATTCGCCGCTACAACCCCGACAGTGCATCGCCCTTCCGACGCAGCTCGATTGTGCGTTCATACTTCTATACAGGGTGGACTTCTTTTGTTTGGCCTTCATAACAATTTTATTCGTTTATTGTTATTATTATTATCATTAATATTATCATCATTATTCATTTTGCTTTTACTATTTTTTTGTGTGTTCAGAGTGGATAAAATCGGGTGACTTTTTCTTCAATAAATATGACTAGAAAAAGAAATGCTAATGTAATTTATCTTGTTCAAATTATCTTTTTGTCCACCGACTATATAATGAGAAATTTTTTCGTATTCATTTTTTGCTTATTTTCCCTTGCATTTTTCCTTTTATTTTTCTACCTTGGTAGAAGTTAATTAAAATAAGAACATTTTTGTGGAGAATTTTTCTTTCGTTTCACATCCCTTGATGGAACACGAGGGTGAAATAAATTAAAGATAATTCACATAAATATGGAGGAAAAAATTTCGTTTCTCATCGTCATTCTCAATATTCTTCTCAAATTTTCCATGGTATTTTTTGTTAATTTCCAGCAGAAGATGCTGAGAAAAAAAATTAACAAATCCCCGATGAAAATGATACTGAAATGGATAAACTTGAATTGTCACCCGGTATATGGATACACGTTAACGCATTTCCTGGAACGTTATACGACAGAAAATCAATAGCAAACGACAACGCAATCATCAAAGTCATTAACAACACGCGTCAACTGAGAGGAGCTTGAAAATCCCGCGAGACAACAACGCAAAAAAATTTTGCAATTTATTGATGAAATTAATCGATATTTTTTTTATTATTATCTGTGCACGATGCGAGACAGCAGACAGAATGAGAAGAAAACAAAAAAAAACAAAAAAAAACAAAAAAAACGAATAATACTCGATTTTCTCTTGATGAAATTAACGTTTTTTTTCATCATCCATCCACTCTATGAAGCGTACAAAAAATTCATATAAATAACTATTGAAAAAGATTTCAATTAAATATTCCTCTCGTTTCCACGAAACAAATAAATAATTGAACATTATTCCAGTGCTCGCAATATGATATCGTTATAAACTACATTTTACAAAGTATCCTACATTTAATACCCTCGACATTTTCACCCTATTACTTACAACACAACGCACAATCCATAAAACCACATTCTTACATTGTGTTCTCACATTTCATTGATACCACCCGACATTCAAGAAAATTATGGGAAAAAAAGTCGAGACAAAGAATGAGAAATGAAAAATGCGAACTGTTAGCTAATCGATATAATACACCAGCAATGGACTATTGCGCTTCGGTGGGGTTCATCACAAGTCCTTAATGGTGGGGAAGAGCATTAAAAAAAGGCAAAATATATGGACGAGAAAGAGAGGTTAATATATATATAAACATAGTGGGGACGAATGAAAAGCGAAAGGGTGGAGCAGTAACGAGACGGCGTCTGTCGGGATCAATAACACTTTCAACCAAAGTTAAGCTCCACATTCTCAGTAATCGTTGCATGGAACAACAAAAAATAATCATGATTATAATAAAAATGAATAGATAAACGAATTCAGGGATGATCCGTGGTAATTAAAGAAAAGCAGTCGGTGATCCGGAAAAAAAACATCCTCTTTCCACACAATCATTTTCTTATAAAATTAATTCGGAAACCATAAAAATAGTAAAAATGGAATAACTCGAAATTTCAATCAGAGAATTGATGAATAAATTCAATAATCCCAAAATTTGACGTCAATATATAAAAATTTTTTTGAATTAAAATCTCAAAAATTCGATCCACTTCAATCATCATTTCAATAGCACCAATTCAACAAAAATTCGTCTATTGCAGTGAACTCATTTCTCTACCACTTGAAAGATGAAAGAGAAATTAAACATCATTAACCAAATTCACCTGCGGAAAAAAAAACCATCCGGGAAAAAATCTGAACTTCAGTCTCTATCCATTCCTCTACTCCACGTCATTCCCACAGTGAGAGATAGGAGAACTCTGAGGCAAAAGGAGTGAAAAAAAAAAAAACAAGCGAAGCATCTTTCAATTTATCCGGTCATCAGCCTCTCTGAATTTCCCATTTAACCATTACCAACCCAGGTAAACAGAAATGTCTCACAAATATTAACTGTTACCCAGTATTGTACTGAATAAACTGTGAAAATAATTTAGCATGAATTCCCATCCATTGTTCTAATACTGCAACGATGATAAAATTTAATTGATCGGGAATGAGAACCACGGTGGCTTGGTAATGTAACATGTACATATACACCAAGTTGCTTAGTTGAATGTCCGTGAATTTTCTATCGCCAACTAAAAAGACACGAAGCGTGACAGAGTCGTTTCCGGATGCTGTGGGGTTCGCGCGCGCGTTCCGCTGCGGATATTTTACGAGTTCGAGCAATGTTGGTGCACGCTTGTTATTCACTATATAACAACAAACTATACATTCATATATAAACACATCTATGATGCTGAGAATGAGAATATAAGTGCGAGGCTGGCCGTGGCAGCCGCGTCGACCGGGAGAGGTCACTGTACCCAGTTCAAACCACCGCCGCCGCCGCCGCTGCTTGCGCCGCGCATTGTTGGCGGAAGGTCACCATCCGGACACAGAGAACGCGCGGCAAGTTATCGAAGTCGGGGCCGTATCGATTCTCCAAGCTTCCGCTTCCCACGCCCTCGTTGACAAAACCGGACTCTATATA
>JABMBR010005288.1:0-16658 GCA_018881525.1 Meteorus sp. PSUC_FEM 10030008
ACATAAAAAAAAATTAATTAAAAATGTATAATGGAAATATTGTAATAGTAGAAATTGTGAGTGTGGGAAAGGAGGAAGGTGTAAATAATTGCAAACTTGTGGAATCAGTAACAATTTCAATCTAACTTGGAATATACCAATACTTGCAGTGAAACTTCGGAAGGTGAGACCATTTACAGAATATATATACCTGGATTATGAGGCAAATGAAGCGGACAAGTTGAAAAAAAATGGCATATGAGGCGAGTAGGGATTTATATGTTTCAATGTAACAAAAATCTTGGAAGTATAACAAGAATAATATTAGAAGGAAGAAGGCGAAATTCAACTGAAAATTTTAATTGGAGATCTTCCAAAAAGATCTTTATTGTATAGACCGGAAAACCTCAATAAACCAATCATCGATATAATTGAACTATCATTTTTGAAATGACGACGAGTCGTTTCAATTTCCATCGCATCACTTCCTGATTTCCCATATTCTGATTCAGAGAAGAAAATTATACTTTTTCACTCTATAATTGTATTTTATGTATACCTGACCATATTCCATCAACCGTTACTAATGTAGGTCCTTACAGCAACCAACACTAAAGAAGAATGCATCGCAATTTTGGATCCAAAAACGTTTTATGCAATAACGGAATAGTATCTGGTTTCCCACTCCCATACCAAAGGAAACTTTTTCAGGAGCTCTAAAAATCAACATGACAATTTGACATAATAAGAGAATATCCTGCAAAGAAATTAGGGGAGCCAGCTTCATTCATTGAATCGAAGTTGAATAATCTCGACAATAGAAATGTAACCACAGTTGTTCTGAAACGTTTCTGTAATCGAATATAAAAAAAACATAAAACAAATTTCGAATTGCTCAACAAATCCAATCGATGATAGATAAAAAATCATTCGATTTAACTTCAATCATTGTACGATTTCATGTGCAGATTTTTGGTTCGCCAACTGCTAATAAATAATTTGGAACGATGAAAACGAGTTGACATTCATTTTGATTCCCTTCCGTGTAGATGATTCAATACATGAAAGTTTGTGTTCGAAATTCAATGATACATAAATCTAATTAATGAAAACATTTTCAGACACAAAGCATCAATGAATTGAATTAAAAGCTCCAATATACATGTAGCACATAGACACCATGGGATGAAGAGAACGTTTCAGTGTTGAACATGAATGTGTCCATGCATAGTCGTATGCTAATACGAGCGACGAACAAGAAGAGATATTTCGAATTCCCTTCACCTGATACGCTGTGGGGTTTCGAGAACGCCCTATTTATAGGGTGACATTGTCTGCAATTTGCAAAGCTCATCCAGGGTCGCACAACTGGAATGTTGAGCCCCATTTAATTGATATAAGACTCAACAGACTGATAATTCTGTTTCTCTCATGTAACCTATAATCCATACACCTCCATTCTCCATATTCTCTCCAGCGTAACATGACATTCCTCGTTGATTTTCACTTTCAATTTGGTGCACGTCACACATCGTCGATAGAATATTCGCCTCGTCGTTCTTCATTCAAAATGCCAATAATTCTTTTGTAAATGTATAAACATCCAGTTGGAGTTATCCCTCGTTTTGGTCAGTTCTCCCAGAAAAATACCAAGCTCACGTACAAGTATCCAATGAATCTGCGTCATATATATGTATATATGTCAAGAGAACATGCTCAAGTGGGTGGACTTTTGGTTCTGCAAACAACACCACGTTCGTTTTATTCCATCATGTATACACAAAGTCGGCAACACTTTTATCTTTTACCATCACTAAAAATAGTGAGATGACACTGACTCGAGTATATATATTCACGAATACACATTCATATTAGAATAAATAGGCTTCACCATCGGTGTTAAAATGAGCCGATGTGAACGAGAAGTATGAAACACATATATACATCAATGAAACGAAGATGGCGAAGGAGAAGTCGAAAAAAAAAGAAGAAGAGTCTGTAAATATTTGACATTTGAAAACGTTAAAAGCCAAAGTGCTGCCACTCGTGTCATCCACCATTTCGATATGTACCCCATACATGTTCATTTATATAGATATATCACTTGATGAAGTTTCTACAGAAATAAAAACTGAATAAACAAAAAAAAATGTTATAAATAATTTTTTCACTGTAGATATTTGATGTATCATGTCGATATGGTGAATGCAAGAATGATAAATGGAAATATCAGCTAAAATGAATATACGGATAACATATATAGCGTTGTCTGGTTTCCAAGTGAAACGAGAATAGGATGAGGCTGAGTAACGAAAGTGGGAGAAGGGGGGTTGGAATATTATCATGGATTTAATTAATATTTCATTTATATGCTATTTCTCGACGCCCGCGCGACTCCACCGATTTCACTTTGCACTTTCACACCAATGTACACCCACACTATTTCCTTCCATCAATGTTAAAGAAGTCAGTATATACATTGAGCACAATCCCGTACACATACACAAGTGAATATAAATTGAAAATGCATAGTAGTATACATTGGAAAATTTTCTCCGGGCAAAACGCACCCCCGCATTCACACAACTCGCACACATTTTAATATAATCATGTGAACATTTAACGAGTGTGAAATTGTGTATTCGTATGTGTATGATATCGTGACCCACACACGATGCACCAGGGCGTGCACACACCAGTTAAAATATAGAACTTCAACCCCTACATTCATCACCCACTCTCTTTGTCTCTCTCTTACACTCTCACCCTTCCTTTCACTTCCATTCTACTCTTTCGCCATTCGTGGCCGTCTGTATTTCAATTTAGTGGCCTCCATTGTTGGATACTGATATTATTCAGTTGGGAATTGTTTCGCCAATGCCAACAGGCGAAGCGTGCCCGAGCAATTCTCTACACTATTATGAGTGAGCTACAACATATTTACCATTAACACTTCATGAGTGTGAGTTTTGTTTCGGTTAATTATTGAAGGTAGAAAATAGAAGAATTTATTCAATTTTTATATAATGGAAGAATTGTTGTGTCCTTTTCTGGAAAGATGTGAATATTGGGTAAGAAAATTTTGAACAAGGAAAATGAAGATATTGCGCGTGAATGGAGTCATCAAGGATTGCAGGAAAGATTTTCTCTATAAATTGAGTACGAGTTGTCTCAACAATTAAACTTCACCATATCTAGAAGGCTGAGTGATTCAACTTATGAAACAAACGTATCATCGTGTTACTAAGAAATTCAGAACGAATGAACAAAATGTTCGGCTCATCACCGACATTCGTCTATCTCATTACCCTGCTCAGATCCTGAAGATGGCTAATTATAATTGAATTTTTGGAACAATCATTAGAAGTTATAAAGTCCAATTATTCAAATTTTTCCAAAAACCTTTCAGTTAATAGTCTGTATCAGCCCCTGGAATCTCAGGGTGCTTCATACAAACGAAAAGGCTCAAACCCAGAAGATACCTTCGCGGAATGAGGACTGACTTTCTTGAATAAATCAGGACGACGATAATTTTTATGACCAAAATACTTCACTACACGGGTGCATTTTATTTTCATCCATGCACATTTATTGCTGATATCAATTCTCTAATTATTTGTGTCATTTCTTTTCTTACCTTACGCCGATGTTCAAATGTGATTATTCGTAATGGTTGATGTATAATGACGGAACGCGCCATTCTTGATATCCCACATATTACGAAAAGGTAGATGAGAGGGGTTTCTCATTTTTCTTCAATTCGTCAAATGAGAATTCAAAACATTTTCAATTCAAACGGGTTTATTTTGATCACACAACGACGACTCTGTGGTGACAATGGAGGAATACCAAACGTAAGATATGCCTTCTTCAGGAGCTTCCAACACTAAAAAGGAGAGATAGGGGTCACAAAATATTCAAGTGTGGGGTGGCGCATGGATGGGGTGTTTTCCCACTGCGAGTGGATGTAAACCAAGATATTGAATACCGTTTCTCATGCTCTCCACGTAGCCTTCATCGAAAGTTGGTGGATTGAGGAGAGGAAACTATTTACATACGTAGAAAGAATGGTGAGAAGAAAAATAAATGAATATGAAAGAAGAAAATTGGGGTTACACGGAAGCGATGGAAGAGACGCGGCATCAATTGCATACTCACACATATAATCGTCGTTCGGGAAAAAAAATTTCTTCCGGCTGATTTCTGAGTGATATTCGGGGAAAAAAGCAAAGAGGGCGCGTGTTTATTCTTGAAGAACGTTTGAACTGTACAGATGTAGACCAAATCAAAAATAATAAAGACTCGTGCTGAATGTAATTGTCTCATGAAAAAATTGAAATATTCCATAAATCAAGTCAGGATGGAATTCTTGAAGCTGCTCCAATCATCAGCAATGAATTCCGGTAAGTGACAGTCCTCCCATAGAAAGAAGCACAAAATCTTTTTCATTTTTTCAAATGTAATTCTCCAACATAATGTTCAATTCACAGAATAACTACGAGGCAGATGGTAAGAAGGAACATTGAAATCAAGGATAACATGTCGAATAAAATTTTTCCCGGACAAAGGAAAAAAATTCGATACTCTTCACCTGATTCTACGAATAACAATGATAAATTGAAATATAATCTAATGAATCCATATTTTATTCTAATCAATCAATTTCCCGTTACAATACTGACCTGGACTAACTCAACACCGAATTTTTGCCGAGGCAATTTACGTACTATTCGCAACACTTATGAAATAGTGTCCTTTGTAACAGAATTATCTGAATGCATTCTCCATCTTTTCCTTCAAGAATTCACTTGTCTCCTTTTCCTCTTTCCATTCCATCCAAATGAAGGTCATCCCCCAGCTTCAATTCTTTGCACTTCTCCCCTCTTTATTACTATTTGAACGATATTAAAATAGTTCTCAATCATTTGCTGTGCGCAATGTCGCGCGTTGCTCTCCATCCCGCATCCCTCTCACGACGTTTCATAATTTACTCTCCTATATATATACTCTGCGTATTACTTCCTTGGAAAACTGCTAACAAATTTTAATATATTTATCACGTACCCCATCCCTCAAACCCTCGCTCTTCCTTATTCACTTTCTGATGCCCATTTTATGCATACACAAAGGGCGCGGGAATGGAATTTCCATTTTGGAGGATGACAACGAAATTTATATATCTGAATGCTCTGACACCCATATATACACACCGATATTTATATATATATCGAGCTAGATCAATTCATCGGAATGCTATCTGATCGTTTTTAATGAAATAATATCAAATTAAAATTCGAATATGTAGCTGTAGTTGAAGATGGAGATTTTTAAACTGAAAGGGAACCAACTGGTTGTCATTTGTCCACACAGCTTAAATTGTATTGGCGACGCACGATTTCAATACATGTATGTGATTAATTTTTTTGTACTTCCCAAATAGCAGGAGGAGATGATATGAAAAAAAAAAAAAAAAAAACGAAGCGTATTTAAACACGATGAGAGCATTCGACGACTTAATTTTAAAGCGATTAGCCGCACGCGCGACAGGGCAAAGGTGTCGACCTGCAATTGACAACACCAGGATAACGGTCTCTCTTTCCATAGCATACACACATACATGTATACATATAGCAGAGGAGCGAGAGTATTATACACGCACGAAGGGATTGAAGTGAGCGAGTAAAAGGAAACGGGCAGCCCACAAATCCCAACCGCAATGTGAATCGCATCAATGTGTATGAGAGGAAGTAAAGGAGAAAGGAGATGGCTGAAAAAAACGGGAGAAAAATCGAACATACAGTGTTGGAGGCGTATCAGAATGAAAAGGGGTCACACGGAAAACGAGAAGAGAGAATATTGGATTGAAAGGAATTTCGGTACGTAAAGCATCACCTAAGGCCTGAAATGAAATAAATTTTCAAATTATTGCAACAGCATGAGGAATTCTACAGATTAAAATAAACAACAACTGTGATACTGTTCATTACTCATTCCAGGTGAGCTCAGTTTAAGAAAAATTTTCAATCATGTTTGAATAGTTGCGAATAAATAAAATCATTTTTCAAATGAAATAATTTGTGCGTTTTAATTATACTAAATAGTGAGTGAGTGAGTGATACAGCGATGAAGTTTGGATGGACAGCGAGTGTTTATGCAGTTGTGGAAAGTAATGCATATGAATGTAGACATTCCAATAAAGTTTAATATTTAATTCAGAAATTTAGTGTTGTGATCGTTTACTGATCGTGTGATATACATACATAGATATAGCGTCAAAATTGAGGGCAAACTCGCGGGTGTATTCATCTCAATGAAGTGCCCGGCCATTTGGTAAAATTTTTCCATGAGTTAATGTTAATTAGTCGACAGTGACGTGATTGAGTGTACTTGGCACGTGGATTTCATGTCGTCCTATTCCCCTATTGCCAAAGCTGTTATATATCTATGCACTCACGCTCTCTTTTCTCGTATATATATTGCAATCGAACCAATTTACATTGCACAGACATTTCATTTTCACTACAAACGTATATATGATGATTTTCGTCCACTTCCAATGATCAACAAAATAAATCAAACCCCATAATTGATCGTCACCACTTGAATATTCATGAAAAACAAAATGTTCGCGTTTTTTCACTGTAACCTGACATGATTGTCCATGAGTTGATCATTTCGTCAACATTTCAAATTGAATAAAAGCAAAAATAATCGTGGCGAGAATGAAACGAATTGTAATGAATGACATTGCGTACTGTAGGAAAAAGAGGTGAACTCACTGCAAGATGTCTCACCACCCCTACAATTCCGTTACCACGATAACTAATAAAAGCAATAGTACAATAATAATAGTCCAAGTCAATCAAATACTTTTTTTATGCTATACAAATGAAATTCATACGCATATAACGAACACCCTCTTATTGGCGATGAAAAAAGCAAAGAGAAGAAGTAGAAAAAGACGCTGCGGGATACATTTCAGAAGCTGAATTTTCAAGTGGATCATGGATACGTGCGGATATATAACGCTCAATTCTCTTCCACCACTTCATCCCTCTCATACATTTTTCATCCATCTATAGATTCATTGTGAAAATTTAAGAGTCCCTAATTTTTTTCTTTTTTATTAAACTTCTTTCTTGTTTTTTGAAGATCGATCGACCGTGGAAAATTTGACGTATTCAGTCAATCATATGCACATTTACTTCATATACCGCAATGATCCTTCCATATTTTTCCTTCTTGTTTTGCTTTCTTCCAATATACCCTCTTCACTCCCCAAACTCACCAAAGCAACTGCGAATTAACATACCAAGACGATAAAAACCACGAATCTGTATTGCGAAAAAAAATTCCATGTATAGATATATTTTTTTTTATTCAGAGTGTAAATGTTGTCCCCTAAAAACGAAAGACAGTGCATCTATATATATATATTTACAGAGCGGAAACAACGAACGCGTACGAATTTTTACCATGGATATCTACCACAATGTTATATATCCATTTCTCCGCAGCTATTATCTACCGCGATAGCAAAACGCATCTGCCAGATATTGCTCCCGATAAAAATTTCCATGCAAATTATAGTCACTGAAACACGCCCCTCCCAGATACCCAACACCCCTAACCTACACCTCCCGCCGTAACTACCATACCATACTTGAGTGTTTTTATAAGAAAAAAATTTCTGCATCCATTAATGTGAGAAAAGAAAAGTGAAGTTCATTATGAATTTAATATTCTTGAATTGAAAAAGTTGCACAAGGTGATGTATATATTCATAAAATTCGCCATACATGAGTTTATAATGTGGAAAATACTGGACATGCCCTCAATGAAGAGGCTCCATTTCATTTGGATTCTTAACCATCAACGGTCTCACGTGGACCAACGAAGAACTTCGAATGAATGGGGCAATGAGCGAAATATGCGAGAGTTTTTGCTCGTATTTAAAATTACGAAGATAGAAATGATGCTGAATTTCTGAGAAATTAAAAACAGAAATTTGTCCTTTGTTATCATATAACAATGAACCATGCCGAGAGAGCAAAGAAAAAGTTATTTGAAGTAATTCTGACGAGATCACAATTTATGAAACATTGAGTATGAGGTGTTAAAAATTTCTGAGGTTTAGCAGCCCGATATGATCAATTTTACTCATCTACGGTCAAGACCACCGAGTCGACAACTAGGAATAAATATGAATACAATTCACAGCACTATTTATTTATCATTCAGAATGACCTGCACATTGAAACAGATGAGGTAATGACACAAGGTAAGCTCTGTCAATAATTTCAAGAAGCCAAATGCGAAAATATTGAATCATTTAATCTGCAATTCATACGTATTAACATCATAACTGCTCAGGTCATATAACATATTGTGTTGGAACAATTGATAGGCAATTAGAAGTAGCTTGAACCACGTATAATTACGAAGCTGGACTTAACCCACCCTTGCACGTATATACAACATGAGGGTTAACCTTCGGAAGCGATTAAAACCCATTGGAAAGCCACAACCCTCCACTACATCCTCCCATCCCTTCATCGTTTATACGCAAATATATATATTTCCAACATACATAAAACGCTCATAGAAACTCGTCTTCCCTTGAAAAACAACTCGAAACTTGACCGCAGCGAACCACGATAAAAGATCGGATGAAAAAAAGATTTTTTTTCCTGTTAAATTTATACAAAAGATAAAAAAGAATTTACAAATGAGATACGTCTACGCCTCGTTAAATCCCACTGCATTTGATTCTCTTTCTCATTCACAATACACACAATAAGGGTAAAGGGATCAACCGCCACGTGCCCACAACTCTCTACCACCCCCTCTTTCATTTTATTTTTCTCCCCCAATCAACATTTAAACGTTTCAAAAATCTTGAAAAAAGAACCAAGCAGAAAGACTTCTCTCTGTCGTGCATGTAACATATCCAAATAAAATTCCTCTGTTCACCCAACTGTCTTACCAACACTGCAATAAATTATTTCGTCACAGTGAAATAATAGTCTCGCTGAAAATTCCTTTTGGTTTAAGCTGTGCTTTAAATTTTCATGAGTATGATTTTCGGTTCGCCTACTTATGAAGAGGAGTGGGGATTTATAATACTTGAAATTAAAAGCAGTCGAATAATAAAAAGAAGAAAAAATTATACAGTGTGAGTGTAATGCACATACGTGTATCTGTATACGGATGTATGCATGCTATTATATACATATATACCAGCGTTTCCCGTCGGCATACAAAAGCCGTCCGAATGTTCGTCGTCGATGTCCCGCTGATCCGTCGTGCTCACAATTCCCGCGCGTGGTCCATCGAAAATCCATTGTCCCTCAATATATATCTACTCTGTCAAATGCATGGTATTATATACCTTATATCAAGCAATATATATATATATATATACACCAACACATTTATGTATACAATCATGTACACACCCTTTGGTGTCCTTGCAATTTGTGCAAAACTCTCGTGCGTTCATTCACCATATACCTCGAATTTTATAGCTTTTTCATCCCTATCCTTCTACCCCACCCGTCACGTTACTAATCTAACATAAACGTCTCTGTGTTTCACTTTCTAGTGATGCTCACTGAATTTATGCTGAGCTGATAAAATTCGATGATTACGTCAATCATTCCGCGCTCAACTCTAAATCTTGTGCTTATGTCGAGGTGAAAATATGATCGCAGTATACTGGTCCGATTGTGAGATTCATTCGGATTCAATTCGTGAGTGAAAATAGGGAAGGGGTAGAATAGTTACAATACAGGATAAATTCGACACTTCGCGTATCAGGAAGAGTCTAATAATCACGCCGTGATTGAGAAGTTCATACAACTCACCCGCATATAAATTAAAAAAATTTTCAGATGCATTAATTTCCTTATGAAACGTCTAATACGTTTTCTTCACAATCCGCAGAGAGGAAACTTTATAGCAATTGAAGTTATCAAGGGTTTGAGTTTGATAATTGTATTGATGAGGTTATTTAATTCTGTTCTCCCACTTTTGTCATCTACTGTGATAAATTATCTTGAAATTCTTAAAATGATAATAAATATTAAAAAAACTCTTTCACGATGCACAAATAATGAGCGTGATAAAATTCAGTGAAAACATCCACGAAGTCATTGACAAAAATGTAATCATATCGTGATAATCGTTATGACTAGTAAAATTATTGAAATGTCATTCCCATCTTATTTATCATTTCAGATGGTTAGAAGTCATTTATATATCTGCGTTATCGATAATTCCTGAAGGAATGGGCTTGTAATATTGACCAATTCCAGAAATATTCTGAATAATAAGAGCTCATATGGACAACTGTTGTGCTAATGATCCTAGTAATTATGTCTTTGATCACCTTTCAATCATTATCGATGATAAAAACATTTTTTCAATGCTTTCAATGCAGAGTTCGGGCGAGTAAATAACTCTGAAGAAAACATCATCGAATCTTATTGAAAAGAAAGAATAAATAAAGGCAAAACTGGAAAATGAACCAGGTGAGTCATACGATATTAATGCGAATAGACCAATCAATCTTCATTAAAAGTCTGCAGGTTAATTACAGGAAACTTAAAATGAAGGAAAGCTCGAAAGAAAATGAGTATATTTATAGAGCGAGAGATAAAATGAAGAATGAAGCCAAAGGCGAAAAGAAAGTTTGCACGATTATTGCACGAAATGGGTGTGAAGGGGTGCTCTTCCGATTTAATTCCGAAACCTTGAACGCCCGCCATGACATAAATCAAAATATACAGAGAGAACAAGAGAGAATGAGAAAAAGATAAAGAAGAAGAACAAGAAGAAGAAGTGAGTGCAAAAGTAGTCTCCATTTGTCTTTCTCGTCTTACTTTACTGATGTTGGCATATACCATCACATCTATCTCGTTGTCGTAGTCTCAGTCTTTTTCGTTTCCCCTCGCCTCCATCATTCTGTCTCATTCTTGCTCATACCGTGGCCATAATTCGAAAAACTTTCGGGTTATGGAACAAAAGTAAGGACTTTTGTTCCAAGTTTGAGTTCGCGAGAGCTGTTTCCAGCGACGCCCCGACAATGTTTTGTTCGCTTTGTCTCTCTTCCTGTTAAGGTATATAATACCTATATAACTGCCGTCGGGTCAACCCTCTTTTGCCCCCTTCATCTTCTTTTCCTTCCCCTCGCCTTTTAGACTTCTTCTCCTTCTCGTCCATCATTTCATCTTCTTTATACGTAACTGCTTTTATATATCCACCACATCGTAGGAAAGTTTCACTCGTTATTCTGACTATCAGAAAATTTTCCCCAGTTGATTTGTTGAATCCACTAAAACTGTGAATCTGTTCATGCCAAGAGTATGGAGGATACATTCAGATGTAGATTATCAGCCCGTAAATATCAGAAGTGGATTCCGAAAATCAAATGGTTGAAAATTTCTCTTGTGAAATTTTTATTAAATCGATCGATACTTTCATTTATGTTCACAATATGTTCGCAACCTTTCAATGTTTATTCGTGATATCAACGCGCCACCACCGCCATTACCCCAATTACATATAAACTAATGGCTGAATCACTTGAAAAATCGATCAAATTACAAAATTATGAAAACCAACTTAAAAAACAATTGGGATGAGATGTAAAGAATAAAATAAAAGAGTATTTGCATGGTGATTTTTCTCTCCTCACATACACCGTTTTATGCATACATGTGTGCACGTTTATCGACATAAAGAACCCTTCCAGTAAATTATACATATAAGGTATCCCGTGGAGCTTTTTTTCTTCTCATTTCTTGCAATAATAAGATATTCAGACGCGAATGAGAAGGTAAAAGAATTTTGATTCAAGTTGAAGAGAGAACTAAAATATGAGAAGAAACAACCGTGGTGAATTACGTTATACATCTATATACATATGTGTACTAGAATAGTGAACGGAGAAAACAGGGCGGGAGGAAGGGAGAGTTTGAGACAAAAAATCTCGAATTCCCTCGAACAAATGGTTTCATTCTCTTTCCACCTTTAAAACTTTTTTTCTCTCTTTTTCACTTCTTTCTTAGTTCATTGCTGCTCAGTTTTCGTATACATATACATTCTCTGATATATTCTCGAGTTACCTACATAGAATTGCAAAAACCTCACCTTTTACGCTTAGGGAGAATAAAAAAAAAAGAAAAATTCACTACGCGTCGAAATGTCTATGATGTTCCACTAACCGAAACATTGTCCCCGAATTACAGTGTAAAACGAGATATATATCTAAACTCATCAATTTACTTTGCTATTATATTCTTTCTTCTTCCTTCCTGCATTTACCCATCTCCACAAATAGATAAATATCCAACAGGGTGGTCTCGAAACATCATTGATACTCCCAAAGATATATGTTGCATCAATGAACCGTAAAAAAGTGCAGACTGATTCATGAGGCAGACAATTTATAAACACATAATTATACACATCCAACCTATCCGATATAACCGTAAAGAAAAAAAATATCGATTGTATTATATTCAAAATTTGATTAATTGAATTTAATTATTAATTATTAATTGAATTAATCATTGAATTTCATTTATTTATTGCAAGAATTTTATGAGAATGTTCGTATTTCAACTATAAATATCGGACCATAGTTATAAATCAAATCACAATCTATTGTGAAATATTCTAACTACAAATTCCCACAATTTTCGAAATAATTTGTTACGCAATTCAAATTATTCACATCGTATTCGCTCATAAATTCCATATCTACCAAATAATAAATTCAATAAAATTGATCAATCCAATAATAAGATGAAAAGCAACCGAATAAATGAATCAATTGATTCGATTAAATACGTAATATATCTTTTATACAATTTGTATAGAGGTGGTGACATGGAGATTTAGATTATATATACAAACAGACGTGGGAAATGACCGTGACAGGGAGAATATGTCTCGGCAGGACATTATATGACGATGGTTAACCCACTCGAAGCCTCGTACAAACGCCTCTACCCTGCTTTAACCCCAAGAATATATACACATATAAAGTACCAACGCGCGTCACCGTACCACAAACATGATGAGACAGTGGGAAACGGAGAGAGGAGGTGAATAAGGGTGAAGAGAAGTGAGACAGTCTGTGATTGCAGACAATGTGATGCAGGACAATGATGATTTTGAAATTTGTACATGCAAACAAAAGACCGATTCGAATATGTATGTGTGCAAGCGTGTGTGGCAGAACGGCGAAGGTATATAGAATGGGGATGAGAGAGTGTGGGAGGGAAGGAGAGAGAGATAAAGTGGGAGATGCTGACATGTTAGCGATTTTACAAAACTACTAACAAAATACCTGAAGGGCAAATTATCTCATGGGGACAATTTAAATACGTTGAATACCAAATGAAAATGTCAGAGCATGAATAAATTGGGATACGTTTGAAATTACCACCGTCTTCAATAAAATTTTAAGAAAAATAAATTTATATTGTATTATTTATGTTTTGATTGTCATTGAACCCAAATCAATGTGTCCTGTTCTCTTGAATAGAGGAGAAAGAAAGAATGAGTAGACATAAAAAATGGTATGAAGACGAACCCTTTAATGATCAAGCACAATATTGAATTTCAAAATTGATGTGAATGGCTATATTGACCTGAAAACTATGGACAGTTAAGCCGCTACCGATCCTCACTGCAGGCCATCGTACCATCAATGATGTATATGTCGAGTCTATTCACCTTGCTCATATCGTTGTTCACTCCCGTCGGCAGAATAAGAATTCACATCGGAATACATAGAAGACACATCATTCATCTCTCATCTGTACCAAAAAAATAAGTCTTGATACTTTCTATATTATGTGTCAATATCCACGTCATCGAATAAATTATATTTGTCATGTGTGTGATGTCTTCGGAATAATATTAGAGGTAACTTATAGAAAGACATGTGAAGCAAATATTTCATTTACGATAGTGACTGTCTGTAAATTTCACCACAACGAAATGAAGTGATTATTTGAAATGTATAGCGTCTAAAAAATGATAATGATCTGTATGGTGCAATTGATTATCTCAATAGACGATATCCAACTTTTTCAATTCCATCTTCTTCATGCAGAAAGTCGAGGATCTCACATAGATCCCCGTCTTTGTTAGTCATGTAATATTCATATCACGAGTTGAAAGAAATGACGATAATTCTCGGCAATAATACCTATGCATATGATCTTTGTGTGTGCACAACAGTAGTACATGCACCAATGATTTAGACTCATATTCCATACCACTCGCGTATACCATCATGAAGAAACAACAATAGAAATGAACTAAATGAAGAAAAAAAAAATTTATATATGTGAATTGAAAATGGGCGAGCACATGTGAGAGATAGTTGAGGAGAGCGCAAAAAAAAAACGAAAATAATGCAGTGGGCCAATAGGGTTAGATTATGTGTGCCCAGGTGTTTCATATTTCATATATGTTCAGTAGTATGAGAATTGATTTACGCTCTAGCAAATTATTTCATATCTCATCGCAATGGCATCAATATCTGTATTCACATCTCTGTCTCTCTGTACATTTGTACAGACGAATATTTCGCTGCCCTATTACCTTTGAATAATATCTTGATGTAGTCTTGCATCAAAACTTTATATATATTTAATGAACTAATATTCAATTGGGCAACGAGTTTATATCTTTACTCAATTCAATAAGGGATCGTTATCGCTCTTTTGAATCGGCCCTTTGATTCCAATTTAAAAAGAAGAAAGAAATGATTTGAGGTAAAAAGGGGAAATTTCAGTAATATACAGATAAACATGTACACATACAAACCAAGAAGTAGTTTTTAATTTGATTCATTCAACTGTTATTTATTGATGGGAGTAATGCAATCTATTTCTAGTTATTAACTGCAACTTTTTGCTCTCGTATATATATATATTTTTTTTTTTTTCGTTTCTCCACTCAATGTGCTCCTTTATGACCAAATTATAAAAAGTTTATATTTGTGTGTGCAAAGGGGATCGAAGATCGTTCACAGAGTCAACAAAACACGAGCAATACAAACGAATTTGCACCAACTGTGTATTGGTGATACGATTCGTCCACCATCAGAGAAATAGTGTAAAGAAAATGAAATGGTGTGCGTGAGTACGTATATACGCGATCGCACCCGTATAAATGTGAATGATATTGGAAAAAATTCGATGGAATTGAAGTACCTCACCGACTTGGATCAGTGGCAATAGCAATAGCATCATTTATACACTACTAGTGGAGGCAGCAGTGGTAGTGAGAGTAAGAAATGAAGATGTAAGCGGGTGGCAAAAAAAAAATGAGTTGTGTCTGTGCACATTGGAGAAAAAGCATTGAAGAAGAAATTCAATTCGTGTAATCGAGAGAAACGTCTACACACAGACATATATACTCAAGTTTGTAGTATATAAGTATAAATAAATGAATGAGAAGAAAGTGGGAAGACGGATGGATAAGATCTGGAACGAAAAAGAAAGAAAAAGCTGGAGAATAGATGAAGAATAAAAAAAAATGAGAGAAAGAGGTTAAATTTAACAGAGAGATGGAGAGTACGAGAGAATTCAATATAACTGCACACACGTTCACACTTCGGTCTTCAGTTGGGAATATATTGGAGTCGGATATTGAAATACTTGTTGGTAGTTTGAGTCGGCGAAGGCAGCGAAGTAAGGAGGTGAATGTTATCTATACATCATTATATATAGATATAGATTGTGAGAACCGACCGATTGTTGAGAAAGATGCCATTCTCGATGCCATCTTGATTGCGCAATTGAGGAATCGCCCCCAACATCCTCCTACCTCCTTTCAACCACTATCACTACCCCTTACAAAATCATTTCACATCGAATTCTATACGATAATCAATCGATATAACACTTGGATTGCCTTTCATCCATCTAACGACTTTCGCCAATGACCCAGTAAATCTTCTATAAAAATTCTCACCTCCATATTAATTTTATATATGTGTACACACACGTACGTTCACCAATAACGTTATGAGTAATTTCCACGTATAACGACATCAATATCTCATTGTCCAATGATTTGTTTACATCAAGAATGAAACTACCGCCATGACAACTTCATTGTATGCAATTTTCTCCTTACCAATATCCGATCTTCAACAAGAATACAAATTCACCATAATTTTCTTCTTCCTCCTCTCACAACCCTCATCAACATGGCGACCGTGTATAAAAATTTATTTCACTGATCTACTTAGTTATAAACAATACAAACTGTATCAAAGAAATACATGTGGCACTCTTCAAATTTGTAGTTGAGCACAAATGATGGAGAGAAAACGATGAAAATAACAGTTTGTGTGAGGCAGGGGAAAAATGCGAATGTGGGGTGTCGAAACGATGGACATTGGAGCGGTAAACCGAGGGAAAATGAGAGAGTGATAGTGAGAGGAATTGAGGGCGAGAGAATAGCACATTGCAGATTCCGTCGAGTCTCAAGCTCCAACCCGACAGATAGATAGAGTCAAGATTCAATTAGCTCCAGCTGTCAGTCGCATGATACTCGTCGACTCAATACCGATCCTCCCTCCACCCCCGCAACGAAATTGGCGACTGCGGTCTCGTTTGTGTCTGTCTTCATATACATAATATATATAT
>JABMBR010005289.1:0-16650 GCA_018881525.1 Meteorus sp. PSUC_FEM 10030008
CATATACAATTGTTACAATATTTAAATATTACTTATTACCTAAAACATTATGGAAAACTACCGATCGACATGATTCATGTAATAAGTAATATTTAAATATTGTAACAATTGTATATGATTTTATTACTACTATTACAACTATATTATCATTATTACTACTATCATATTACACGCTAATTGTATTATATATATATGAAAGATCTGCGACCTCCCACTTTTAGTACATATTGTTACATATACACAAGAAAACGTCTTTAATTGAACACAAAACTGAATGATTTTCAAACGAAAAGAAATATATGCATTAAATATCACCATTTTTTCAATCATTGTGCACACAAATGATCGTAGAACCTATCATTATGCAGTAAAGAATCGAAAGTAGATGGTTATAAACCATTTGAGGAAACAAACGGTTGTAGAACATATTTTTTTCAATCCGAAAACAAAACACCATTTAATGCTAAATATCCCATTTTGGGTGATAGTGCGCCCTGATGTTAAGACTGATGTACAGTAGCGCACTATTCACAATTTCAATCACTTCTTATTCCACATGCAATTCACAATAAAAAAAGAAAGGAAGTAGAAATAATGTTTCTGTCTCCAAGTCAGTAGCAACGTGTATATAATCATAATTGTCTTTTGTCCATCATGAGTGCGCGTGAAAAGTGTGTTGTGGTTAGGCATAACACCTCAAACAAAATTTCTCATATTCCTTGTAATCAATAAGAAATGTTAATGTGACTTATCAAGAAAATATTGTTGAACAAGATTTTTTGACAATCTGTAATCGGACAGACACAGCACTCACAATTTGATATGCATCCATTTGAAAAAAAAAAAAAAAAAATACAAACGAGCTCGTGAACTGGAGATGAAAAAATTCAACACGCATGTATTTCAACATAGATGGTAAATACTTATTAGATAAGTGGGAAGGATGAGCATAAGGATGAGAAGAAAAAAATAAAAACAGATTGCATACTTTGTATATTAGTGTATAGAATGTAGAAAAGAAAATATGAAACAAAAAACACATTACAACGGAATAGCCACATGGAAAAAGGAAAAAGATCCATTTTCGACAATGTTTTTATAACTGACAGAGCAGTTTGACTAGATATCATTGTACTATTTAAATGAGGAGAGAAAAAATTGATGAGATATTCATAAAATGCATTAGATGAAAAAAAAAAGTGAGGAGGGGTAATTACTCTGAATTGTTTTCTGTCTCTTTATCTCATTCACTATTCTCATGTGAAATTTCATGCAACAGTTTATTCACACATATGAAGAACACATTACAAATGAACACACGAAAAAAAAAGGGAGTGGAGGGAATGGAGTATTCTTCCAGTTCAATTTTTCAATGCATCATCGAAATTTACTCTGGTTTTACTGTTTGTTTTTTTCATGTGAAAATACAATAGATGATGATAACATTTCCAATTGATAAATCAATCCAAGGATTTTTCAGTTCTTCTTTCTCCGCAATCTACATTGTGTCCAAATCGTTGGATACTTGAGAAGAGGAGGCGAAATCACATCGGGATAAAAAAATTTCTTAACACGAATAAGAAACTCAATACACAACCACACAAATACAGCATCAGATTGTTATATGAAATCACAGGACAATTCAATGATACAGGTGATTTTCACGCGTCCATTTAGAGTTGTTGTTTCGTAGGTGTTACATTGAACGAAATCACTTGAATAATCAATTGAATAAACGCGGTACACGTTAAATGATAATCTATCAATATATTTCAGTCTATAGTTTACGTGGTGAACACTTGAAAAACAAAATATTACTTCTCTGTAATTTCACCTTCTCAAAGTGAATAATTACGTTCTAGACGAATTAATTACGTAATCGTTACTGTGGTCAAAGTGGTATTGGTTTCACGGCTCGAGATTATTACTCACGAAACTCTCCCCATCTATCACGATATTCACATTTCATTTTTTTTGTACCAGCAACATTTTTCATATTAAATGTTATTTATTTATCATTTCACACGTGGTAGTCAACACAGGTCAATTCAATTTATGAACAAATACTGCGTTGTGTTTCATATCACATCAAACGTTTTTTTATTAGATTGTAAAAACTTTTTGCGAAAATCAGTACAATGTTTCCATGAGAAATAAAACAAGAGGTATATGCGGAAAGAATTAAAGTGTAGTATGTCAGCGGAGCAGTTTTTAACGAAAAAATTTACGTACTGAATTGTCCAAGGACGCATGTTCTTTAAGCGCTGTATGCTAAATCATATGCGGTTGTTTTTGATATCAAATCCATTTTTCACCCATTAAATAGACAAAGTATAAAAAAAAAACACAATACACGATCGGTTACACAGAAAAACACACATGTTTTAAAAGAAAATAAAAAGGTAACGGATTAACGATAATCTAAATGTAACATATATATGATGGCTGTACAAATGTAACATTTTTTTCCATTATGTATGATGATTAAAGAAAAAGTTGAAGAAAAGAAAAAAACGAGATTTGTTGAATTGAAGTTCGACAATTCACTTGCGTGCAGCGGTCGATGTTTTCATTGATGGCATGAAGATAAAATTATAGGACAAGTGGAAGATAAAGAACTAAGTGACACACAATTCATCGATCGAACCACCCGTGAGTGATCAAAACCAATAAACTACTATTACTTTGTATAATTATAATAAAAATACCAATTTCTGTAACAACATTATGATATAAAACCATACATTGAATGGCATATTACTTCTCATGATTTTTTACCAATCATATTCTTCAATCCTTCGGATCCCCAAGATTCGCGTCAACATTGTGTAATGCGCATGTAAGTACTTCGATATTTACAAATATCAATCGAGAATTCATCATTAATTATGAAAGAACATGATTTGTGGATATAATTTCTAGTGTTAATGATTTATTCACTTATTTGTACAAACGGCTCACTCATGAAATAGTGAGCGACAATAATTGTGATCAAAAATGCATCTGGAAGTTCATTCTGCATATAACCAGTTTATTTTTCGGAGCATAGAGAAAAATAGTCTCATTCGCTGTCATCTTTTGAACGTTCACGATCGGAACGACGTGATTTCTTCTTTCGTCTACTTGGACTGCGTGATCGTGACTTGTGTCGTCGTGATCGCGACCTCGATCGATGCCTATGTCTGAAATAGAATGCAGGCAAGAGAAAAATTTCATATATCTGCATTTGATTTCGCAGTGTTGCATATGTGTATGCATATGAATAAATAGATGAAAGAACCTTTCTTTGTGTCGGTATTGAGACCGTGATCGATCACGTTCTTTTTCATCTTCTCTCGTAACTGAGTCCCGATCTCGCTCGCGTTCTCTGACAGCGGACTCCTTCTCACGTTCAGCACGTTCGCGTTCCCTCTCTCGTCCCATAGATTCAATATCACGCTCAGCACGTTCATTTCTCTCTCTGATTTCTTTTGGATCGCGAACAGGTGGTATTAGTGGTGGAATAGAAATTGGTGGCACCATCGTTGGAATCGTCTTTGGTCCAATGTCCTTTTCCGCTTCGGTTTCAGTCAGTGGAATGGCCAAATTTGTTGGCTGCCACGTCTAAAAAAGGGAAAAATAACAATATTCACATCAGGACTCTAAATGATTTATATACTATTCGATCATATATCAACTTGAAATGCACGAGCTTTATCTACTATGACTCTGATTGCTTCTCAACCATGTCTGATTAATGCTCTATTGATTTGAAGTGGTTGTGTTTTCATAAAGCTACAAAAAGTCCATAAAATGTGGCAACGTTTAATACATTACCGGATCATTGCCCCATTGACTGTCTTGTGTAGGTTCGTAACTTTGATAGTAAGGATCCGGTTCAGGCATATAAAACGGAGCTGGTTCAGAATAACCGGGTGGCGGCATATCAAACGGTGGTGGTATGCCAGGACCAGGTGGTGGAACACTCATGTCTGGGAATCCCGGTTTCCTAGAGTACTCTCGTCTATCAGCCGTCATGACTTGTATAACATTCTCCTTAGGTGGTGATTTATCGAGATTCCGCCTTGATGCCAGTCCTGAACTTCCAATAACATCAATAGTACCAGCCATCTTTCTACCTGGTGGTGGTCCAGCTCTTTTTGGTCCCATAATACCGGAATATTTGCTGTTATCATTAGTAATGGCCACTTGCGGTATCCTTGTGTTATTACCAGTACCACCTCCGCCAGCACCACCAGCATTCAATACCAATCCTACACCTGACTCACTTCTCATACGTTTCTGACGCTCACAATAAGCGCGCCATGTTTCTTCATTAAAGCCATAATTGAAATAATCAGTTATATCAGCGCCAGGTTGACGCCATGGTTTATCCTCCAATTGATCAAGATTAAATTCATGTGCGGGCATTCCATTTATTACACCAATTGTTTCAAATTCATCGATACTAAATTTCCCGGGTTGTTTTGTTAATTTATCTGGTACACCGGATGCATTTGTTAACAAGCCACCGCGTTTGATGTTCAAACTGTTGTACGCTGGCGTCGATTTAATATCACCTATCACCACATGAACATCATCGTCGGAATCTGAATCACTGGGTGCATCTGCGTCATCTTGATTCACGGTTTCATTCGTACCATTCTCATTTGCTTTCGGCGACATAGCAGCATTGTCGGGCTTTGGTGTAGATTCATCTGTAGGTACTGGTTCATCTGTTGCCTGAATGAATTATAAATGATACATAATGAAAAATGATTAATGAAGTTGTGTGATGAATATATTCTACAATATTATTTCACCAACTCCTAATTATCCACATCACTAAATGACATTAAAAAATACCGCCTACAATAATCAAAACAAGTTTAGGTTATGTTTACTCACTGCAGGAAGTCCATCGGTAATATTTTCGACACCGTTATTCTCACTGTTACGCGAATCATTTTGGGACACATTAATTGATGAATTTTTATCGTTTGGAGTCGACTCTTCACCTCCAAAACTATCTTTTCCATCTACTGAATCGCCATACAACCATTGATCCTCATTTTCGTCCGCCATTTTTATACTTTCCCCGCCTTCCCCTTCCATACTCTGCTAAATGTATTCCACGGCGGGAGGTATAAAATACAACGTTAAGGTTATTGCACAATAGCAATCAAGTATGAAGGATCAGACATTTATGACCGATATTATTCCGTCATTTAACACGTTGCGCGTTTCAGATTGAGCGGTTTATTCCGGTCCATCATTCCTTATTTCATTGATACCAAGATTCATCACAACACAACTGAAATCTACGCAAAATCCAAAAAATATAACTGTGATGAAAAGTCGATTTCGTCACAGTATCAAACGCCTCTCTGTCATTCGCGGCTGGTTCTTCAGCCCATCGATGATGAAGAAAATTGAAAAATAATAAATAATGAAACGAATTCAAATACCATTCAATTAACACATGGCACGCGGCAATATTTTCGAATACTCCGAATACCATGCAGATGTCACTACTATCAGTTCACGCCATCTCGCTTTTGAAATGATGAATTTGACCAGCAGTTGAAGAAAAGTCATAGTGACGAGACAATGTTCGATAAATATACTTGAATCATTGATAATATGTAACATAAATCTATATATCAATTATATTCATATTCATTGACGATGTAATGATTATATAAAATTATACAGAGAGGTTACGATAAATCGATGCTCTATATAACGAAATAACTCAATAAAGTGCACAAAGGCCAAGGTCGCAAAACATCTTACATTATTCTCGGTGTTAGTGTGTCTGGCACTGGATACACAATAGTAGGTGTTCCGCATACAACATTGAATAGTTTTACAGTGACATTGTACATTCCTTAATGTGATTCATTTATTCAAAAAGGAGTTGCATTCGTTGAAGAATATATCACAACATTTTACATATTATAAACGTACTGTAAAATCGTGAATGAAAATACACTTTTAACAGTGTGAAGTACTGTTGTTGCCATCAGTAATGATTTATTGATAATAATGGTCATAATTAATTCAATAATTACTCAATTCGATCGACGGCAGTCTTCAATGGTGATGGGGTGACCAATTAGATGTTGATGAACTCATTTGATTAATCGTCATCATTTATTAACTACGTGAACATCGAGAATCCGCCGGGAAATATGATTGTGAAACAAGATTTGTGCTCATAATATATTTCATGTGATTGCAAGTGGGCTATAGAACGTGAATATACTTTATACACGTGTCATTGGCACGAGTGATACAGGTATACACATTTATATTGACGTATTTTCATATATTTTCATACACTCACACAACTGTGTAGCAGTTTGTGGTATGAAAAATGGAGAGAGATATTGTATGGTGCAATACATATTATACAGTGCACACGTAATTATGTATACTATGCGAAAGTTGAAAATAATTTGAAATTTTTCCACGTCATTCCAGAGCTTATTACCATGCATTTTATTATCATTTCTCACATTACATACAATTACACGTGCATTAATGTCATACAAATGAAGAATATGTTGAGTGGAATTCACACGAAATTGAGAGGAAAAAAAAGTTTATAATTCGCCGTGTAATTTGAATAATATTATCATATGGCATCAGGTATTTATCAATAAAATATTCATCGTACTATATTATGAGTTCATTCGACTACAGTTGATGTTGATTGTGATCAATCTATGGAAAAGTATTTTGCCTTTGTGATGATTCTAATATGTTCAGTTGGAGATTCGATTTGACTGACCGGAATATAAATAGTCACTATTCATAATTGATAATCTGATGATGTATCTCGATGATGTGATGATTATTTGGTATCAGACAGTGATGATGCAGCTCGTTTTTATTTTTTCTTCAATATTCCAATTAAATTATTGATTTGTGAATATTTCAAGTGGAAATGTTATGGGTGACAACTTTGCAGCGAGTGAAAAATAGAAATATATCAATGAAACAAGGTCTCATCCTTGTAAAATCTCCCTTTCTATTTCGAAAACATGTCTGAGGAAAATTGAACATACGAATTTAATCCAACATGAAACCTTCGTGGAATTATATCGTTGTTCAAAAATTATGTGGATATTTTCCAAGATTAAACTGTTCAAAAATTGCGTGAATCCATTTATTATGCGTGTTGATTTACCAATACGCTATGAAATGATATTTTCAACATAATTTTTTTCTTATTCTCCTCCCTCTTTTCTCTGTATTATTTCTACATGTGAGTACACTTATGGAGTGGTCTCATTGCTACGTATATATCTTGTACACAGAGAAATTCGCTACATATATGACAGCAACTTCACAGTAATAATTGATAATATTATCGATCCAATGTGTGCGCGAGGGCTGACTGACCTATACCGTTTCGTTTTTATGTATACATTCAACTATCTTCTCTCACACATTTTTCTTTCTTTCAATATTTGACGATGGTGTTTCATATACTTCTTCATCTCATATCAGTACAAACAATTTTCTTCTACTACAACTTAATATTTAATTTTACTTTCTATTTTCATCCAGCTCCTCACAGAATTGTTCCGAAACATAAATAAAACAAAGTTATAATGAATTAAATTATTTCAAACCAGATTTAATTCAACAGAACTTGAACGATGTATGATCACAGATTGAAGTTTCTACAGGAAGATTAAACTATAGAATAAATATTCAAATTTGTTTTTGTACCTTCACAATTTATTTCTGTCGATTCGAGATGACTGCACAAATCAATTTGAAAATACTCACGAATATGATCTTGATGCATTATTGTATTAACAGACATAAATGCGCATCAAATTAATATCATAGTCTTACATACACACATCAACCATTACGGTAGTATCATATACACATCGAAATTCACTCGTTTTATCTTTATCTGTGTATAAATCGTCCTGAAGAAAAATGAGATAAAGTTAAAATAAAGTCGAGCTAAATTATAGAAATAATCATTATCAGTATGAGTTACACATCGTTTAAGACTCGTACGAGTAGTTCATCCAATTTCTATTCTTTTTTCTTCTACTTCGTCCATTTCATCGTCTACTTGAATTTGTTTTCTAGTTTATTCCATGTTTGTGTTATTATACACTTTATTCCACTACGACTGACCATTACGATTCACTATTGTAAAACGAGTTCGACCCACGTTTACGACGTATGTATAAAACCAAAGTAATACCTCATGTTAAGCTAAATGTCCACTCTAAAATTCCGGCTTTGCCTGGCGTCACCATTCATTGTGAAGTGAACAGTTGTGTGAGCGTGTGTGAGTGCTGATCAACAACCATCACCATAATACTTCATCATTGTTATTTTTTTAGTGCAATTTTCATTAGGCTGAATGTTGTCTTTATTGTGAAGTCATAATATCAGAGGTTTGTACCTATTTGGTATATGCGCACATCTCTCATGACTTAGTCACCCGCGTTGTCATGTTATGCATCATCATTGGCGTGTTTATATATATACACGTTCGTTTTGTTCAATATTTATTGGCTTTCAATCGACCATCGCGCTCGATAGGAAGTCCGCTGTAAAACCTACGAGCGATTGTATATGTTCATATGTTTAAACATATATTGTTTTTTATATATCTATATTCTATTGATGTAACTATTGTGACTATTTTTGTAACACGGGCGTGTCACTATTGTATGTTTTTATATCTATTTTGGGATGGACTCGATTGTCATCTGTGACCCTGGATTCAGTTATAGACGCTCTACCAATATTTCATGATGGAAAAAAAATTATCGTTAGTTTGAAAGTTAATTTGAAGTATTCAGTCGGATATTCAGAGGGAACATTTGCGAAGGGTGGAGAAGCGGAAGGGGAGGATGTTGCGAATTCTTCCAACGATACATGAAGAATCGATTTAATGTGGTTTGATTGAGTGTGGGAAAAGACTGTAGATGTTTAATAAGGAGTCGTGGATAGATCGACTTGCGTATCGTTGGTTGATATTCATGCAAGTGTTTCCGTAGAATATCCTAAAAATATTCTGGTCGAATTAAGATTGGAATCAGTCATAATAAGATCATTTAATATTTCTGTTATTTTCTAACAGTTCGAGTTCAATTTCTTTGAAGATTGCAACATGAGTGAAATTAGATTTCTTTGTTATGGAGAGCTGTGATGTGTCAACATTTCGTTCAATTAGTAATCAATGCGATGTCATTAGTTTTTTTTTTATCACTCGGTCCTTCAGAGTTGGGATGGAACGATGATTTTTATTTTGCAATAGAAGTTGTGAATTTCTTGTTGACCTGTCAATAAAGTGGGGGAGGATTTGTCGCCGGAAGCCTAGTCGACGTTGTTATCGAGCGACTCACATACAATACTATGTACATACACTTACATGTTGAAACCGGGGCTTCCAGATTATTAACTATCTTATTATACGTTTGTTGCACGTATAAATTTATGACATAACTGTATCGTCGTAACCGAACTGTGAATTGGTACACAGAATTCACGGTGTTTCATAATTGTTTCCTAAAATTTACAAGTAACTTTTAATGTGCATCATCTCATTAGAGATTAATTTCTAAATTGGAATCCAACAATTGAACCAGAACTTCAAAATATTTTCGAAACATTTCAAAGCTATAAATATTGGACAATATTTGTGCACCTTCTGGATTTCTTTGGTAGAATAACACCATTTGATTTACTGAATATTCGCTTCTTCCTGTTCTGATTACACAAACTCGTCATTTTAGAGAATAATGAAGAAGAATATTTGAGATTACGTACAAATGAAAAATGATTTAAATGTATAAGCTGAACTACGTATGTGTTCTCTACATAGGTGTGTCAGGAATGATAAAAACGTTAACAAATAATTTCAATCACTCATGCATACGAACTTTCAGTGAATTTACAATTCAAATTGGCTCTACAATGTCGTAATAATCGAATCATCACGAATCAGATATCTCATCAGAATATTCTTTTGAGGTCAGACTTTTTCCAATAACATGATGAATAGACATACTATTGCATGGTAAGAAAAAAAATCTCCGATTTGAAGTCAGCAAGTCCAAATTAAGTTCAGAGTACTCTCATTTGCGCGCCATTTTGTATATGCGCGCGCGTATCAGCGCGAAGGGTCTCTGACTGTATAGTGCAACAAACTGACTATTAGCGCTTCAGACAACGATAGTATGTTGAACAGGAGATTTCCACTGACATCGGAGAGGAGAGGTGCAAACATTTTTATATAGAGTGTGAGAAAGAAAGAACGAAAATAGGACGGCGGAAACCAATAACAAAGAAAAAAAATACACAACCATTCACACGAAAGAACGGTGCGTTAGAGTGTGTAAGTGCAAAAAAAACGCGTAAACAAACGATTGAATTTAATAGAAAAAATCTCTAAGCTCATTACTTCAATTCATTGGCAAACTTAATTTTTCCATCACACTGCAACAAAATGAGTACAAATGATCAATCTTATATTCCAGTGCGTTTATCGCCAATTCGCGCGATATGATATATATATTTACATTGAATCCGTGCGCGTATGACACAATTCATCATTTCATTGTGTATTTAACTATTCGTTCTTCATTTTTTACTTCCATTCATTCTTCTTCTTTCTCCATTACCTCACACTATTCAATAGATGTTTGTGAATGAATTTTTATCATCATTGTGTTGTCATAGTTGTACTGTTAACAATGATAATAATGATTGTGATAATGATGAAAACAGCTGATGTGAATATGGCGCGCGTGTGTGACAGTTGTTGTTGAGGTTAAGTCTCTGGCGCGTAAGCTTTTTTTTCTTTATTTCCCCAACACCGAGTATCATAGCAATGCTCTACATTCGATTTTATTCATTTGGTTCCCATTCACTGTTTCATATTTATTCTTTTCATAACGTTGATTGATATTGAACGCATCCAACATGGTTCTCCAGTCATTTCCTATACTGTTTCTTCTGCCAATTTCAATATCCAAAATATATTTCAATCTCGTTTACTTTTATTTGCGTATTTGACATATGCCGATAGACACTCATCGTGGTGTATTTTTCGTTTATTCATTTGGATAGATTTGATGGACAGACATTCTACCCTAATTTCGGAGTTGTATTCAATTTTTTGTTTCGATTATTCTTCTTGATGAATGGAACTGAATTAATGATCGATTTTTGGAACATCAGTCTACTCTTAATTGACTGATTACCATGGAATTGTAATGGTATTTCATTCCAGCAATGGATTGATGAATCATCTTCTGATTCGTTTCACCTTAACGATTAAAGTTGCAATTCCATACAATTATTTCTGAAACGTGACATGACTCTTGCGACTTTATAATTGGAATCACATATCGAATTCATTCATGACTTTTGAAATATGAATGCTTAACTTTTGTCTAATCATTCCTTCCATTTTTTCACAGCTGAATGAGGCTGATGGAACCCCTAGGTATTGCTCTCGAAGTGGTAGAGTTGAAGACATTAACAAAATGGGCAGAAGTACCAATTCAACATCGTTATACGGATTATTCAAATACTTTGGGAGAAGCGAATCACTACACGGAATGCCCTTTTCCTTACCAGCCATCACTCAATCGGAAGATTGCATTATGGTAATTTGGAATTATCAACAATCACATCTCATTCACTATCATGATCGTAGCAAGAAACCGTAGCATATGGTGAAATTTTGAGAGCTGGAACCATCTTTATGTGTATTTATTTTCCCAAATTTTATCTTGACAGGACTGGAGATATATCGGTGCTACAGGTAGACGCAGTGGTAAATTCTACCAACGAAACTATGGATGACAATAGTCCCACGTGCCAAAGAATATTCACTCGTGCAGGTCCAGCATTGAATACCGAAATCGACGACGAAATCAAAGGTTATTAAGAAACCTCATTTCATATATAGGAGCAATATGCGATATATTGATTTCAAATGAATAATTAGAATACTTTTAATGTGTGTCTGGAATCTATAGAATGCAGGACTGGTGAGGTGAGAGTGAGCCAAGCCCATAATTTGCCTGCACGTTATATCATTCATACTGTTGGGCCAATTTACAATGTTAAATATCAAACGGCAGCACAAAGTACACTCCATTGTTGCTACAGGTAAATGAAATTGAAATCATTACGTGTAGTGACAATAAATAAACCCAGATCGATTTGTGATACTACTCATGTATTAATTCTGGATAATTCAACAGGAATGTTCTGCAAAAGGCCAGAGAACTTGGTTTACGCTCAGTTGCATTGCCCGTAATTAATTCCGTGCGTCGTAATTATCCTCCGGATGCTGGTGCTCATATTGCTTTACGTACAGTCCGACGTTTCCTAGAACAATACATCGACTCAATTTCATGTGTTGTCTTCGTTTTGGAACCATGTGATTTGGGTATTTATCAAATTCTCCTACCACTATATTTCCCGAGAAGTTTGGAGGAACAAGAAAATGCATGTTGGCAATTGCCAAGTGATATCGGTGGTGCTGATGGTGAACCATTGTTACCTGATCGACAGATACGCATTATTGATAATCCACAACATGCTTTACACGGTAATATCGATTGACTAATTTTTTTCAAGTTAACTTTGAAAAAAAAATCTCACGAATCTCCGTTTTCTCACGATGACAGGGGATGAAACAATCGATTTGTCGAGTCAGCTTGATACATCATTGAGTCTCGGTGAGCATGCATTCACACAGATGCAAGGTGACTTGGATAGACAAAGACTTTTGGGTGAGAGGCCACTAGCTGATCCTCTTGCAGATATTATGCTCAAACAGATGCAACAAAAGGAGAGGTGAGCAAAAAGTTAAGGTGATGATGGTGTCACTATATGAACTCCTATGTTGAAATAATTTTTCCAATCTTCGAAGACAATTTCGAAATGGGTCACGTGGCATTTTTATATGCGACTATGTGAATATTTGTGAGTTTCAAATTAAACATTTTCTCAAATCGCAAGATAGATAAGGAGGCAGCGATAAATAATATGGCGCTTGAAAGTAAACCACGATATCACTAGATGCCGCCTATAATGCACATTGTATCTCACTTGCCGGTACAATAGAATACGTGACGATTTTAATTGCGTAGATACATTCACATGAGTATATTTTTCATCTCGAAAATATATTCCGCTAGAAGAGATGGGGTTAATTACCACTCATAAGAATTGAATTACGCTGGCGAGTTTGATACGTTCTGAATATGGCACGGAAGTTAGTTATACAAGCAGTGTCGAAGAGGCCATATTGCAATTAGTTCAAAATATGATCCTTATCGAAAATGTCGAACAACAACTTAATTATTACAAAGTAATGTATGGTTACATATCTATAATCTTTGTTGCATTAGTTGAAATTAATTTTTTCCTCTATCAACACATTCCCGGATGAAAATAAAATATAAGCCGAGATGACGTAAACGATTGTGACAACGTTGATTGGTTCCATATTCACGCAAGCGCTTTGAAATGCCTCATTGTGGTCTCTACCCTTTTCACCGGATCGTCGCATGACGACGAGAACGATTAAAACGTCGACGACAAATCGTGTGCTGTTTTTCCATTACATTCAACATCGTCAAGACAAAAAGCTCACACGAGATCCTCTCCTTTACTTCGCATCGTTCACAACACTCAGGTGTAAGACAAACTTGTAGTATACACGCGTCGCGCACATCAGTAACCCATACTCGGTCAACCAGTTCACGCGTTTCATCAAAATTCGCGGTTAACTTTACAGTTGACTATTTCGAGTATTTACGACTTTTCTTTTCAGACCGAATTCTTCTATGTTCATTCGACAATTCAACACCAATATTTTATATATGCGTGGGTGCGCGTGTGTCTCCTGTCTAATCAATATATCGAATTGTCATTAGTGAAGATTCTTCAACTTCCTATCAATGAGCTAAAAATAAATTTCGAAATCTCAACGGCGTAAAAATAAATATATATTGAAAATCACGTATGAATTTCGAGTTTTTCGATCGATTTCCATGCGCATTGTGAATTATTCGTTGGATTATCAATTGATTGAGTGAGCTGGTAGAATATTCTCGGTGTTCTATTTTGTATAGCACTTAACGAAGTAGTGCGAATAAAGAATATAAAATATTCATACAAATAAATTTCAATAATCAATCAAAGTCGAGGATATATATAAAAGCATGGTGATGATTGACATGACTGATGTGAGATTAGATGAGGATGATGATGAAGATCGGTGAGTGTCATTTCATTATTTCGCTCTACCACAATAACAAAAATAATTGATCTTGTTGAGCTGTCCTATCAATTGTGATGCTGGAATCAAGAATACAGTCCTATTCTCAACTGCGGATCAATAACTAAAATGAATAATTCATTCATTCACATTCTCCATCACAATATATAATTGAACCACATAGATTGTGTTGATATATTCTGATTGCGAGAGAATAATTACAAATTATTTTCTGAAGGTCCGTTAACCTTGTTCATTGATCGATGCTAACTTGCAAATGTTACAGTATCCGAGACATGCACATACATATACACAAACTACACACACAAACAGCAGAATCGTCGTCGCCGCCCATGTCTCGCGACGTGTGTACTTGACCCGAAAAATTCAAGCGTCGTCGGCCTCTATTCTTTTCTCCCTCTTACCTCTGTTCGTTTCATAATGAATTCATTTATCCATTTTCCGTAAACATAAACATTAACTGAGTCTTACGTGTTCAACTCAGCAAGTAGTAACAATGATACACTTAATTAATTACATGTTATTGCATTGTTTATAAGCGAAAAGTACAAACAGGTACAAAACTGCTATAAAAAAACGCAGCATTGTTTATTTGTTTATCGAATATAATTCCTACCAATGACATAATGGATTCATCCATCAGATACAGGATTCATCATCACCTGTTGTTACTGCTATTGATTTATGAATATTAATAGAAATCAATTTTAAGAGTCAATTACAACATTTACAGGTATGAAAGACTTCTCAGACGTGCGAAAACAGAAGACCTAACTGAAGTTTCTGGAATTGGATGTCTTTACCAAAGTGGCGTTGATCGTCAAGGCAGACCAGTTGTTGTATTTGTTGGTAAATGGTTCCCAGCGTCCGAAATAAATTTAGACAAGGTAATTATGTAGTTCAAGGATCTATGAAAAAACACTCCTTAGGAGATAAACGAGAATGAAAATATATCGATAAAATATATACGATGGATCAAACGTTCAAATATCAACACGTGTCACTTATATGTATATCATATATAGAATACTGACACATCAATGATGGATCGGGTTATAGGTCACGCGCAAAACTCAACGAGGAAACTTTACCCCCACATCAGAACGAAATCGATAATCCTAGTAGGACAAAAATAGATGATGCACCTTTAATATAATCTAGCGGCTTTCATACATAAACTGCTCATCAGTATAAATGAAATATGTATGCATCTGTTTTCATAATGCAGATCATAAATGCAGTATATCTTTACAAGTGAATAATTCATCAAAACACTCTTGAAGTACATTCAATTCAACGTGACATATTATTATCTCACAATAACATCTTGTGTAATAGTTTTGACTTGTTCGATCATGTCTTGTGGTCATACATTTGACATACAGACATGCTAACCACTACTAGTTCTCTGTTGAATTAGGATCATGTTGAAGTGTTCATACAAGCTATTGCAATATTATTACTTTTGTCATTAATTATCCAATTATGAATCATCTCTTTCAATTAAATTATTGAATCAAATGTCTGTCGGATATACTCACCATTCTCTTCTTGATTTTAATTATTTTTGCAGGCCTTACTCTACTTGATACAATTGCTGGATCCTATTGTCAAAGGTGACTACGTCATAGCCTACTTTCATACGCTCACTGGTACAAACAATTACCCCAGTTTTCGTTGGTTACGTGAAGTGTACAACGTACTCCCTTACAAGTAAGCTTCAACACACAGATTAATTTCTTTTATAATTTAATACGCACTAAATTTTTTTGTGATTTCTTTTATTTTATCTCTTTCTGCTCTTTCATGACTTCAACAAATACATTTTACTCCTCTGCTTATTGTTTAGTTTATCATGTGCGAAATATGAAATCATTTCTTTCTGTCTTGTGACGTCAATCATGACACACAGGATAAAAATTCCCATTTGGTGTTAAAATACATATTTGATCGTGACTTGTCGCAATATATTACGGTTGAGAGTGATTTGGTTTGTTGTCCTAACCATAAATTTCTTTTACACTTGTCCGCATAATTACGAAATGCTGATTATATTCTTATCATTATCCGACATTTGTTTCATTTGAAAATTTTTTTAACAGATATAAAAAGCATTTGAAGCATTTCTACATCATCCATCCCACATTCTGGACTAAGGTTTGTTACATTATCCATATTTATATTTGACGATAGAAATGAGACAGTCTTAGGAAAAAAAACTGATTTTTGTCATTCTCGTGCCGGTTGATGTCATAATGGTAATAATGGTACGAAGTGCGAATAGATTTCCCACAAGTGATATACACCTTCTTGTATCGTGCGCTTGACCTTGCTCATCCACAATACAAATATATATATAT
>JABMBR010005290.1:0-16637 GCA_018881525.1 Meteorus sp. PSUC_FEM 10030008
AATATATATATATTCATTTCACAACATTATTTTTATTTTCAACTGGTTGTATCGAGAGTTATTTATATGCACATTGACATGTATTAATACACACGTTGCATCGGAGAGATTTTAATCAGCGTCATAATTATATACTCACACATATTCACATATATATATAGGTTACATGAAGAAAAAAAAATATATAAAGATGACAGACTCTACGAATTTATCCTTCATGTCGTACACAATCGCACTAATACAACAATACTTTGTCATAAAAAAAATTAATACATTAAAAAAGAAAAATCTTTCGTGTGAAAAAAAATTTAATTTGTGATCGTTAAATCATTGCTGTAAATTCATATTCACTGTCGACAATTTGAATATAACAGTTTTATTTATATACTGCTATCGAAAGATATAAATAATAGATTTTACAACGAATTCGCAAAGACAAATTCAATATATCAATCACGAAAATGATAAATTTAATAAAATAAACATTGCAAATTTCTCACAATTTCTTCCTGCATTTTTTTGTTTCACGTGAACAATGTAAAACTGACAATGCTACGTGAATACAAATAACAGTAAACACAAACCTACACAGACACGTAAATAATGATGCAAAAGAAACGAAAAAGAAAAAAAAATTGAAGTTAATAACAGTTGATAATGATTCATCGATGGTTTTTCTTTCTTTTTTAATTAATTGAAACAATTAAAACGAAAAGTTAATTGGAAGACATTTTGTTCGACGTCAGAACGTAATTTAGTTATCGCTTGTGACTGGGTATGCATATATGTATATTAATGAAAAAATATATACATAAACATATGGATATAATACACATTGAAAATATAATCGCGACATTCCAAGCGGGAAGTGTGTCAAAGAACGTACATTTGCGCGCGCGGTTTCCAACGAACACGTGTACACGACCTGTCTCTCGGATCTCTACGATATATATATAAAGACACTTTTACAAGTATATACATATTCAGTGGTCAATAGTATCTACCAACTATGTATCTACACATAAATATGGCTATAAATGAATATTCCTTGGTGTTCGTTCCCAACTTGTTCTCGTCGTGCACAATCTTTTCTACTTCATATACAATTTACCGGCTATATCTATTATAACTATATGTGTGTATATATATATTTTTCATCTTCTTTTTCATTTTTTTTTATTGTAGCTCTAGTGAATATATCGCTTGTACTTGGCTATTTTAAATGTAAGTATAGACACCTGAACTACTTGCGCTTCGTCACGCATCAGCGGTCTACCCTTGCATTCGAGAACATGGCACGAGACAGCCATCATCATTTTCAACGTCATTATCATTTCTTCATCGCGATATCTATCGTTTCATTCAATATTTTTTATCTTGTTGTATATACACTTGATGAATATGTGAAGAAATTTTTGTAGAGAGAGGGATTTGATTGATAGATTTATTATTGTAATTTGTTTATGAGTCGGGAGAAATTTTTTATTTTTCGTTATACTTTTTTTGAGTTATTGACAGTTTTTTTCTTTTATCATTTGGTCTGTGTTTTCTTGTGAAATAATAGAAAACAGCGAATAATTGTTTTTTATGAATGTGGTTGAAGAAGAAAATTGAATATGGCAATTGAGTTGAGAGGTTTTAATGTTCATTTTGTTCTGCGCAATTTTTGAAAAAAATTTATCGACAGCATTAAAATTTGCGAAATATTTACACAAATTAATATTTCCAATCGATGTGAAAAGTCATTTACAATCTTATTGGACAATAATGCAAACGATGTTTCAAAAAATCATTAGAAAAAACAATGATAATAATTCATTAATTACGACACGATTTTATTTTTGCATCACATTCATTACAGTCACAACATTATTATTCCATCTGTACTGCATCAACACTGTAATTTCGGAATATAAAAAATTTCTCCAAGCGAATAGGAATAAATATAGAATAATTGTTGTAAGTGAAGAAAAAAATGAATATTTTTTCTTTACACCGGAAAGTACTGATTGATAGAAAGTCGTTCGGATGAATGTCTTTTTTTTATTCTCATATATATTCACTCACACATATATCCATATGAAAAAATTCTACACATACATCTCTATTTATTTATATATTTATCCATTCATTTATTTATTTATAGACAAGGAGGTGTTGAGAGACAAATATTTCGAGTGAAAGCAATCCTTTGACACAAGTGTCCGTCGTTTACGCGAAGATTCCGGAAATGGTGAAAAAAAAAAAATTTCATTTCTCGTATGATGAGTTTTGCATAAAGTTTATTTTTCTGCCCTCTTTCACCATGTTAATTTTATAAATGTTAATAAATATATTCACATATATACACATGAATGTTTGTGCGATAAATGTCCTTGCATAACGCACAAGCCATATCGCCATTTCGAGCGACACTTGATTGCCTTTAACTGCGATCGATACGCGATTTCCGATCGTATTACGCATAGAGTGGTGTACAGCTGTGTATCGAGTTCACGGTGATATGAGAGTCGAAAATACAACAGTGCAAATAATAATTATAAAATTCTTTCCTAAGAAATGATTTATATGTATAATCAATTACTCATATATTAATAATTCAATTGAAGTTTACTCACGTTTTTGATGAATAATTTGTCGACAGTTTAGAATAAAAAAAAACTTTTATTATTCTTCCACCCACACCTTTCCCCCGTCTCGACAGGTTTCACGTCGTCGATGTAATAAATATAATTGATCAGATCCACCTTTTCACGCACGTGAAATTTTTGTTTTCTCCTCCGATAAATTAGTTAATTAATCAACTAATTTATTTATTCATTCATTTATCATTCGTTGATCGTCATTTATTTTTTTCCGTCGTGACGATGAGAAAAAAAAATGAAACAAAATGATAACAATTCAACTCTTAAAAAATTATTCACACATCAATAATAATTAAAACTGTGTCAACTTTACTCCGAATATTAAGTAAAAGAAAAGGAATAAAGACGAATAAAATTGTACGCGAGTAAAAATTGAATATAAAATAAAGATTAAAAACAAAAATTAACAGAAGAACGTCTGAACAGTTTGAGGGTTCAGAGACAACTGCAGGAGCCAACAGACTCTCAATCAGTTGTGTGTGAATACAAAAAAAAATGTGTATATATATGTGTGCGTGTATGTTTAATGTATTTCTTTTCTTTTTCGCGAGTGTGACTCGATTAGTTTGAGTTCGCGCTTTGATATATACCCGCTCGTTAATACTTCACGTACAGTGCAAGACCGTGTACTAACGTGAAGAGCACAACGTCGATTCTTCTCCTTTGCCGATCGTCAACGCGTCTCCGTCTCTTTCCCTCTCTTCGTTAACAGCTTTTACTCCCACTCACTTCTCTCTCGTTTCTCTTCCTCTCTACTGTAATATCTATACAATATATATGTATATACACGCGTGCTTATTGTGTACACAAAACTGGTGGGAGATTTAACGTACGGCACTCTCGTGAATAAATATATTGAAATATGATGAGGGAAGAACGATCAGAGAAGACACTGTCGATTGTAAAACCGACCTAAACGGAAGCCACCAATAAATATCACACAGATATATAAAAAATTCAACAATACGTCAATGTGTAAACGCAGACAGGATAATTTTTTTGTCTCACAAGACAAATTTTTATCTCTTCCTGTCTCTCGATTGCCAAATTAATCTTCACGAAATCTTTTCGTATTTCTCGCCTTTTTTTTCCGTATTTTTCTTTTAATCCCAATCAATTGTTATTGTATTTTATTTATTTTTCTCTGCTGTTTCAATATCAATTCACTCGCGATTATTATATGATGTGTTAATAATAATGAGAGTGAAATAAAATTGAATATATTGGAAACGAATTCTGCCCGCACACTTGTTCACTGGATGCTGGCCAATCGTATACTGAAACTCCACTGCAAAATGATCCCCAATCACTTCTGCAGACCTCTCTCTTTTTAACTCTTCACTCGTGCAGACATGAATTATATTTCTTTTCTCACTTACTCCGGTGTTTCAATGGTACAGTTGAATACCTGATCTTGGATATTCATTTAAAAATGTATGACAAACTCGATCTTGTGTGTACATGTATGTATATGGGAGTGGAGGTCGAGACTGATGATTTCGCACCCGAGGTCGTCAGCAATGTGGATATTTATATATATCCCTATGTGTATGTACACATATATAAATAAGTATATATTTTATATTATGTATATCTCGGGGCCATGTAGTTCCGGTTGTGTGGCAAAAACGCGTTTAGTTCGAAACATTTTTTTTGACTGCGTTCATTCTCCCTTCATTCCAATTAGTTTAATTATCTTGAATATGCGAGGGAATTATTCATATTTTTTTCAATGTGACAAAGAAAACATGTGGGGGTAATGATAATCAGGGTAATAAATATTTTATGAAGTTATGGAGGTATTTTTAAAATTAGTTGTTGATGTTTCATGAGATTTTCTGATATCGAGAATTGTTCATTTAACTTTGTTTGTATGTTTCTGAGTTGTTCGAATTTCAACAGGGTTTTTTCATATTTCGTGAATTTGGATGGAGAAAAAAGTGAAATTTTCTTTGTTCGAACAAATGAGTCATGTCATATCATTTCTTGGTCTTTGAACTGATTAAAAATACATGAAATAATTCGATTGGATTATCAACTCTGGTTGATAACAGATTTTCTGGGCGATTGAAACGAATAGATACGGAAGAAAACTCAATCGAAATAATGTAGTTGTCTAAATAATCTCACAAAATTTTATCATACTATAAAAATTTCGATGATGTCAAAGATTATCCTTTTTTTCTTGATGTAATTTGCGTGTGAATATTTGTGGTTGTCCGAGATTTTTTCTGTTTTCAATAATGTTCACAATTTCTTCAAAAAAATTGTTACACACATGAAAAAAGTAGTGAACGTATGTATTGAACAATATAGAGAATTGCAAATGTATGATACATAATTGTCTAATCGTTAGCATGTAAGTTCCATGACCAAGTATACGATAAGCTTCTGTACGTAAATAACAACCATGTAACATACGTATGCAATGACGTATCATATTTTTTTATGATTAGCTCCTTTGTACGGTAGAATATCTCCAAACTCGAGACTCAATTGTAAATATTTATCATCCTATCAACTCATGCTCAAATACTGATCAGAATTTTCGTGATGTTTCGAATAAATGTTGGTACGAGGAAAAAACAAATTAATCCAAACACCAAACACAATTTTAGTTTTCATCTTTCTAAAGTGGTCACAAAACGAAGTTGTAGAAAATAAGCAATAAAATAATTTTAATCTTGAATGCATCGTACAAACATTACAGATAAATAACTCAAATTTACGATGTGCACTTGACAATTAAAAGCCATGGATAAAAAATAGAGCAATATAAATATTTAGAACACTGAATAGTTCTTGGAAGATATCAATAATGATTACATGCAAAAAGAAATAGTGAAAAATTGATAACAATAGAAGACAGAAATTATTTTGTATTTCATTCCATGAATATTTTATTTTCTCATCTCGTTATCATCCACACTATGATGTACGACTGTATCCACATACCGAAACTATAGTCAAATCGTCATCAGTTATAACGTTGCCTTGTCATGGTCAAACAAATCATAAAGCACTCTATGTCACGCGAAAGGATTTTGCAATGCTATAACGTGACTGCTCCTGATTTGTTAAAAGTGAGAGAGATTTTGTTTATTAATCAACATCACGATTTTAATTATCGCTAATATATTTCTATCATTATTTTATTATTATCAGTCATTTTATGTTATCTTTAAACAAAATATCTCGGTGAACACGATAACAATCGGAAAGTTAAAATATCAATCATGAGAGATTTTTAGGTGCAAAGGTGATATACTGCCTGACACTGGGATCATAATAAATTGATTTCAAAAACGATAACAATTTCCTACTTACCTTCTGCTCCTTTTTTCTTTAATCTTCCACAAATTTTTCCTTCAGGTATTTCGTCTCGTTTTCGCTGTAAAATATTTGTGAACATCCACTTTGCTAATGAAATTTCTATAATTACCTGCGCCGACGTAACGGGAATGTGTTTTTCTAAGAATGATGGACCCAACCCAGTCATTGATATTTGTTCATACTCTCTCGTTACGTAGAAGCGTTGCAGCTGATGAGACGAGAGAGTAAAACAAATTTTATATTCTTAAGAAATTAAAATGACTCTGCCGCGACATGGGATCTAGAATGGAGACAAAAATTGTGTTATAAATAAGTGTGACATTTAATGACAAAGATAAAAATTACTTGGAGATGACATATTAATCCAATCATGAAATAAAATATCATTTGTACTATTTGTGATGTCACAATTTGCATTTGTGCAGATGCTGTGATGAAGATATGGATGAAAAACAAACGTTGGTAAAGAAAAAAAAAATAAAGTGAGTTATATATTTGTAAACTTTTGTCATTTGTAGAAAAAGCCCTTGAACTAATTTTTCATATTATCTGTCGCATACAATATGACGACCCTGTCACAGAAAATAAAAATCACCCATAAAATAAGTGATAATATGAATCGTGAAAATTATTCGTCTTTGAAAATATGATGTACAATATGAATCAACAATTACATGGATAAGCAGTTATTTATGCCTTCATTTGGATAGTTGAAGGAAATAAATAAACAGTTGAGCAAAAATGTCTTCAATCATCGAAAACATTTTTCAATTGTGGTAAAAATTTTTCTAGAAAATATTTTATATTCTAAGAAAGAGTCCAATCACTCTTGTACACCCCGTATACACACGCGTAAGAATTCAGTGGGATGTTTAAAGTGAGCTGTGTTACGCACTTTCATTTAACATAATTGAATGCATCATATACAGAAGTCGGCGTTTAAATTTATCAATTTCGCCTGTAGGACTTGCCTGGATTAATCTAGTCGTATCCGGTTGAAATTTCAAAGCAACTGGAACAAAATGGATGAGTCAATAAAATTTAAAGTCAGTATTTAATCGTATGACTGCAACCACGAGACATACATTGAACCGAACTTTTGTTTTCTATCAAATTCATTGACGTTAATAAATGGAATATTTGTTCCATTCTTATTCGAGAAAAATAAAACGATAAAACTCAATTAAAAGTCTATAAATATAAAATTTGATACGTCAAATTCAATTTGTTTTTCTTTTGCATTAAATAAGTTTATTTATTTAAAATTAATTCATACTTACACTTTATAGAATTGGTTCTCGTGTAATGACACATACAGACATAATTTGTCACATTCTATCTCGTTTATTTATGAGTTGTTGTTTGATTTATTGTAGTAGTCCAGAGATGACAAATAACAAACAATCATCAATGGTGGGAAGATAACAAGGCGTAATGTAAGTGATACATTCTTAACCTAATTATCCAACATAAAATTCATTCTATAAATTGTTTTCCAACAATTTTCTTCTTCTCATTCTTCATTATTTAAAACAACTCCAATCCCACCATTTTACTCCGTATAATAATTTTAATTGTAGACAATATTTTCTTACTTGCAGTATTGAGTGTACATTCAGTAAATAAATCGTGTAAAAATTTCAAAGACAAATATATCTGTATGAAATTGATGTTTGTTAAGTCGTAATGCATTAACGACAACTCGTTAACTGAAGCTAATTCCAGGAGTCAGTGTAATCATGGAAAAAAAATGTAACCTCGTTGTATCGACATATTAATTTATTGGAAATCTTTGAAAGAAAAAAGTTCAATGCGCGTGTCTTCATTTTATGACAAATAGTTTTGTCTTTGTGTTCTTATGTCATGCTCCAAGTTTATTGATTCAATTGTATTGGGGAAAAAATAATTTGTTCAATACTTTATTTAGTATTTTCCATCGAGCTAATAAGTAGAACTCTTTTTGTTGAACAATAACTGTTATATTTATGGGATATTATGTTGGCTATTTCATATCAATTTTGTTGCAATAATTCAAATGAATCATCAACAATTTTAATTTCGACCTCGGGAAAATCTTCGATTGTTCGAGAACGGTTAATAAATTTTCTCTCAGAAATGCAATTAAATATATGGCAGTGTATGAATAATAAATTAGAATGAAAATATTTTACTCCACAATATTCATTGAACATCATGAGAAAATAATAGAATTTTTCATACCATCATCGTCTATTGTTTTATCGATGTTTCCACCACAATTCTTCGAAAAACGACGACAGATACGAATACATCTTCATAAATGAACGATTGGTTTGTGATTATTTATAATCCAAATGAAATTATGCATACGCGATATAGGAAATAATGTTAATCAACTATAATTAGTAAATTAGTCGAATTTTCCTATTCAGATAATGCGCTCTATTCGCTTTTCGATCATTCAAACAATGGAATCAGCAGCAGGAAATGTTTTACCAGACATTACACAATTCAGCATTTAAAAATGTAAATTCATAACCGGAACTCATCATTTTTTTTTTCGCTCTTTTCGTCATCAAACCAACTCTACCGACTTCCTCACAATTTTTCAATAATACACATCCGCTAAATCATCTACCCATTAACCTCATATGTATAACCCTAATTTATTGAATGTGTGCAATCAATTTTTACATACACTATAAATGTTAAATAAGTACAGAGAATTCCCATAATTCAATTCATCATGTTGATAAGTTTTGTCAATGTTTGTTGAAGCTGACGAAAGAAAGAAGTGAGGAAAAACAATTTTTTTTTTCATTGTAAATCTTCCATGTTGGACATCTCATGTTGGCAGAAGCTCTCGATGCTATCTCAATCCATGTATACTCATTCATTCGTTCCAACAGAACCCAACTCTGAACTCTGTTTGTAGGAACAATTCGAGCGGCCTTCACCACTCGTGGGCATGGACGCTTCACCTAGAAAATGTGTTGAGTGAGTCACTCGTTAGCCGATAACTTTTGATGTTTACTCACTTACGCGTTACCTGAGAAACGCATTCTTCGCGGATTTTTCCTTTTGTTTTTTTTTCTTTTCCCAACGATCCTGCACCTTTATCTTTAGAGGATGTCCATTTAATGTGAACTTTCACCAGTTTTAGTGCATAGTATATTGACAAGTAAAATCCCTTGGACATCCCCATCATAATGAACATAAATAACCATAAGATTTTCCCTGCGAGTTAACAGTTTTGTGATAAAATTTTCTCTAAAATATCTAGAAATGATAATTGGACATGGTATCGAATATTTTAGTTCTGCAATTTCAGTTCGTACGTTGAAAAAATATTTTCGGTTATTAATAAAATGAATTTGTGAAATTTTTCATCGAATAACAACATTTTGAAAACTAATTTAGAATTATTTATCAGATTAAATAATAATGAACTGCAAATCAACACCCCACGTAACTCTAAATGATATTCAACGAGTTCAGAGAAACAATTGTAACAGCACGAAGAAGAGTGGAATTATGCAATAGACGCACGAAGTGCGATCCGCTGTCGCAGACGAAACGCAACGAGCATCGACAAATTATTTTGATTTCACAAATCAACTGTCGTCGTTAAAATATAATACTTGTACACATATCTACAGTCGATTATTCAAATCTACGTATATAAGTTTGTGTAATAGTATACACGTTTATCCTTCGATCGATAGTTGATGATGGTGTTTATAAAGTTGTGTCTTTTCTCTTTTTTTTTTAAACACTCATTCACGTTATAATTCCTTGATCGACATTATCGCAACATTGTGTCCCGATCACGCGGCATTGAGCACATGAAAAACTTCATGTCCAACAAGTCAACAAATTTGTCGTACAATTACACAACATGTGATACCGTTAATGTCTACGGAGAAAAAAAAGGTGAAATTGCTGTACAAGTGATTGGAAATTCAACACTTTCTTCGACATGGAGATTAGATTCATTTCATTATTATTTTCGTACAAAGTCCACGTTTGAAAATTTTTTAAAACCAATTGAGTGATGCTGATGCAGGCAAAATCTTGGAATGGCGATTGAGAAGTTGCCTTGATTCAGTCGATTTTTTAGCCACATACTAAATGAATTTCCCAATTTTTTTTAATTCTATTGGTGTAATCAACGAATATGTTCCATAAATTACTCCCAAATGTTGAAGAGTGATGGAGTTTGTCGAGAAATTCGAAATTGTCACGAACATCAATTTCAACAGTGGGACTCATCCAGAAATATTCACTCCTCCAAATAATTTATCCAAAAGCAGTAAAATTATTTTTGGAATTAACACGTGAAGTGTGTTGATCTATTCGATCCTTTGCAGCAGTCTCGAATAATTGTTCAACAATGTAGATGAATAGAAATGAAGATTATGCAGAATTCTGTGATTTATTCTAACGATTGTTTTGCGAGGGCACGACATGAATATTTCAACTATCATAAGGTTAGGTATTTATTGCTCGTATCATTACGTAACATGGTGTCCTTATAATTTAACAAACAAGTCTGAGACTTACACGCGATCATCGAGGAACCATGGCCTACTTGGATGATTTCACGATAAATTTGCACCAAGCCCATTCGATCGTTTATTGATGATAATTCACTAATGGAAATCACAGAGATAATATGTAATGAATGGACTCTAATCCTTCCATTAATGCATCCTTGACGACATGAGGTAATTCCTGAATTTTCATGTGTCTGCCAAATTTATAATAAAATCATGCACATAGATATAATTCCCATTTACAATATTCTTATCCATTGTTCTTCCAGTTTATTTTCGGTATGGGACACTCATTTCGCATAAGAAATTGACGACAGCGATAATGTGCTGACATTTTTGTCACGAAGTGATTATTGATGTGCATCATCAATGTGGTGATTAACACTTTGTTGTTATTTCGAGGTAGCAATAATAAGAGGAAAAAATACAAATGTAGACATTAGAGTATTCATCATTATCTTCATGATAGTATTGGACAATTTTTCGAACAATCGTGATGATTTGAATAATAAGACGGATTACTACCATTAAACATTTTGAAAATTTCCCACTCTTGGAGTATTCAACACGGTCGGTAATGAAGATAAGGTGGCGCTACTTCATGGATCATTTCGTATCCAACATTTAGCGACACTTCCGTGCGATACATTTCGATTCTGCGCATGAATCGAAGAATTGTAGGTGCATGTAATATTACAGGAGTCAGTCGATATTTCGAATATTTCGTTTCGGAAGGGTATAAATAAAGAAATTAAAAATGTCGGCGTGGAGACAAGCTGGATTAAAGTAAGTTATGAAGATCTTTCGGGGATTTTCTGATCAGAGATTCTTTACAAGAGAAAACAAATCTATTTTCTGTACATTCGTAATAGTATAGCAGTAATCGAACCACGAAAATTATGTAACCTCACAAAATTTCACGATCAATTCTCATCTTGTAACAATCGACATTTGATCTTCGATCTGTGATCCATTTCTCATGTATGAAAACTCTTCCAATCCAATAAAATAATGTTATGATGAGAATGCTAATCCGAGTATTAATTCATGACAGTGTGCAATTGAGGTTAGATGTGAAAACCATTTTTTTCTTCTAGTTACATCAACTACTCGCAAATTGCTGCCAGGTTGGTTCGTCAGGCACTGAAGCCCGAATTTCGAACAGCAGCGATGAAACGTGATGAAACCAACGTTAAGTTCACTCAATGGAAGGATGGAAAAGCAGTCAGTGAGTAGAAAAGATATTGATTGCCGAGAATTTTTAATTGTTGACATCAGGGAGATTCACGCCATCATTCTTTTTTTTTCGACAGATAGAATATAGACATATAGGATAAATGAAAATATGCACTCAAATTTTGTTGATTTCAAATGTACAATTTTCATTATTTTATTTTACAGCTGATAAGTCGTAATCACATCGAGTTGTAAGTTCGTTAATCAATAACTTGTAATGGTGTGCCCTTTTTTAATTCCTAGTTCGCTCTAAAAAATAATACAATTTTGCATTTCTGTAAATTTTATCACCATAACCTCAGCATAACAAGATCATAATCAATAACTTCTGCATCATCTGACTTTTGCGATACATAGTAAAGATCGATAAAGAGATGTAATGGGAATGATCAATCAATTCCACCGTGTGATAACCATACGATAACAGACTGCAATTTTTCAGGACATAATCTCTAACAACAGTAACTCATATATATTTATATACATACATATCTCCATATATGTTTGTATAATGTTCAAATATTTCTGTTTCAGAGGCAACATAAGTCACAGTATCACTGAAATGGTAGAGGAATATTCATCGATCCCAATACCAAATATATATATATAAATATATACATAGAATATTAAAATAAATGTGCCCATGGGGCATTGCAAATTCTTTGTTCGCCACTTACACCGGCAACACAGTCCGATCTTTGGAACGTCATCTCAAAACTGGACAATGGGCTTTACAGTGAACTGCAAAATGTGAAGAGATAAAAAACATAGTTATTGAAAATCACAATCACCAATTATGGCTGCAAAATAAAGAGAAAAAATATACTTACCAATGAACTCTGAGACTAGATCATTTTCACTATCACCGCGCATTGTTCCAGTTATCTCTTCATTTTCCACCATAGGCAGAAATAATTGTACAAACTCTACTGTGTATGGTGGTGCAATCGCCTCCAATACTTCGGTAACGAAGTAACGAATTAATGAAATGTCCGTATCACCTCGTTGCCAACATTGTTTTATATAGCAAACTACAGGCACTACGCATCCACGACTCAATAAATTCACCATTCGATCGATCAACATTTTCTTCATCTCCAACTGTTGAATGAAAAAAAGGTTAGGAGAAGAAATCGTCAGATAATCAAATACTTTCATGAACTTTCAATAACATACCTGTACTAAAATTTCGAGCTCGTCTTGTTTGCTCTCGAACAATTGAACTAATAATTGTAAAACTTTCGGATGTAACAAATAATGACAAGCAACAACTTCATCCAATAACGCAAGATGAACTGGACAATGTTCAGTGCACAACTTGAAGTAAGACGGTTCAGTAACTGTACACTCGACCCATCGTATAATTCCAACACTCACGACCGGGAATCGTATTGACTGATATAAAGTATTCAATTCGGCTACTAATTCCGTTGAACCTTTATTTATGTTACAAATATGATGCACTTTTTCGATAGCTTGAATTGTTGTTTTCAATTCGTCTTTGTTCAACTTCCGTGGATTGCCTTTCTTCGTCAGCGTTTCACAAACACTCGCAGCATAAGCAAGCAGATAAATATATTTTGATTTGTGCTCTGGGTTCAATTTAACACCTGGTTTGAATAGAACATCGACCAGTAACTCTAAGAATTGCGGATTTCGCACGAGCTCAATTGGTGGTGGTTCGGGTGTTGAATAATGTCGAAATAGAACAGAAATATCTGCGGGATTTAATGTATTCCTTGATAACATTGATGCCAAAGCTAGACAAGCTGCAGGACTTCCAGCAGCTCCATTTAATGCCATTGTTATCGGTGTGACGTCATGTCGGTTTTGTTGTGCGCATTTTGTTATTTCTTGCGATAATCTCTTCATCATGAATCCACCACGTGGTTCTTGCGCGAGTATTTGAAGCAAGACTTGACTATAAACGTATGTATGTTGACCGTGACAAACCATCTTCGCACACTCTTGTATACTCGTCTGCCAATCTTCAGTATTTTGTAGAAACCCAGCAATCGCAGTTTTAAGAACTCTCGAAAATACTTCAATTTGTTGAGCAGCTGTTGAAATACTCGTTATTTCACCTTGGAAACCTGCATCTGATATCAACTTGATTGTGAAATTCAACATTAGACAATCGGGATATTCTTCCGCTAATCGATAAATTAATGATCGCCACGTCGGATGTTGTATCATTTCCGTCAACCACGCAGGTGTTTCTCCCTCTTCCGTAAATATTTTATCAGCCTTTTTCGGATCGAATGTCTTCAAAATCATATCTTTCAGGTTATTTTCCACCATGGCTTGAACATCCGTAACTTTTACACCAGCAAGAATTAACCATTCAGCAAGCAGATTTGCCATTTGCGCACATGCTGTGTAATTTTTGGATAGTAATTCAATTACTTGTTCAGGATTGCCACCAGCTTGAAAGTATCTGCAATAAAATTCGTAGATAGATGAATGATCTGTTGATATTACTTATGCAGATAAATGAGATCTGATTCGAATTGAATCGGTGAAGTCGCTAGTTCGAAAATGTATATTTGAAGTGGTTATACAATATTACAAATACCGTTTGAGCTGAGTGAAAATTCCTGGCTCCATAATATAGTCTGGCGTTTTAAATTTGTCTAAACATTGTTGAAGAACTTCTTGGGGATTGTCCAGTGCATCTTCACCATTTGGGTCATCACCACCTCGTCCAATATCATCACCCCAACCAGAACGTTCCTCATCATAGTCTGTTTCCATTTGATTCATCATTTTTATGATTTTCTTACTTATATGAATGAATACATATAAGGGCTCTGGAAAAATAACCAATATAACCTCACTTTGATTTTTTCCCCCTACTCATATAACACAGTACAAAAAGCTTGTTTTAGTCCATGTGGTCGTGTCACATTTATCATCATAGTTATGTCACAATTCTTCTACAGCAGAAGACATGATTGGTTATGCGATTCAGTTTCCACGTAAAATAAACAACTTACGCTATAGCTTGTAAACAACAAAAGATACGTCTGCTTTTGGAGGCAAATGGCACATGCTTCAGTCCCCTGCTGCGCTACCAAACCTGGCAGGAAAACTACCCCCTCCTACAACAAATGCGCATTTTATCTAAGTCAACCGCGAAAATTCGAATTGATTTACTCCAGTTGGTGCGTTATGTTAGTTATGTGTTCTGAAGATTCTGTGATACACAGAACTACCATTACTCAGGGTGTGTTTTATAATTGTACATGCATCTTGAATTAGAAAATACAGGGCAAGTTGAACAAAGAAGACGTAAATTTAATTTTAAATGTTGTAACGCTGCACTCCCCTATCGCCGTTCTAAAGGCGACCCTGATAGCCTCACTTTCTGTTCAACAACTGGAATGTCAGTGATTTCAGTCAAACTGAAGGCAAATCGACGTCAAATTTCGGACTATAAGATATTGTCTACAATATACTCTCGAGTTGTACAGTATGTTGACGGAAACCCACGGCCGCATTTAGATTGTAAGTTTCCAGAGAGTCTCGATATGCGGAAAGTTACCGTCAAGTTGTCATCTGTTGCCAGTAGAAATCTATGATCAACTTGACTACAAGAATTTTCTGTTAGACTCTTCACCGCAAGTTGGATGTATTTTGAACGTCTATTCGGCTTCAAAATACGTTAAAAATGAGCAGTAAGAATAGACTCTCAATAACCTATTTGTAATGGACTGCTGAAAGTTAAGGAAATGAACTCCCAAAAAACCCAATCGTGATAATTTCCCTATCGTAATACGCTATCAAAATCTGCTCGCGCTCCCAGCGCGTAGTAAGCCGCGTAAATGTTTACCAATGGAATCGTGGGTTACCCCTGATAGACATACACCCATCCAATCGCGTGTATCTATTTCAACTAAGGAAAACCGCGGCGAATGAAACTGGTTTGCAAGGAGAGAATCAACGAATTAATGCAATAGCTCGCAAACGCGGCACTAGCAGGGCAGCATGAAACAATATGATAATAACCGCGGCATACCAGCGGCGAACAACTCACGCGAGACGGTTATTCCTGAATCTTCGCTTGAACTGCGTCCGTTACTGGGTTGTATTTCCTCACCAATTATGGCCGTTGCGTGTAATGGCTTGCAGCACTCTAGTTTGCGGCAAAATTCAATAGTTTGCACTTCATATCAATAATTTGCATCACAATTCAATTGCTTCACCAATAGATGAACGATTAACACTCGATATCGATCGCTAATTTTAATCAATTCGTCACAAAAGAACTTTTAGTCACTTTCAATTGGGCTGTTACACGTCCGTCTTGCCTTGATGGTAATGCTTAAGCGATCGCCACGTGGAAAAGGAAGCGGAAGTTCGCCTAATTTCAGTTTCAGTGTTAATTGCAATGTTAATCTCATGAAGACATGGTAGGAAATCTATGCAATATTCGAAGTGTACTAATTTGGGTATCAGATCATCGGCGCGCGCCGCTCGTGTGTTACGTCCCTGGGACAGGTCGCGTTTAAATTCTTCTCTGAGGTCGATTGAGGCGATGTCACCCTGGTACTGGGTACCTGGTACTAATAAGTCCTTGTAGTCACTCAATTTACTTACTGACCGTATCCCACAACTCTAGAGTTACGCGTGCTCACCCACTTTGCTGTTCCGAGCGTGAACGCTGATCACTTCGTAACAATGTATAATGTTTATTGATGGATATATACATATTTGGGTTGAGATCTATAATATATACATAAATAAATTAAAATATGAATCAACGAGTTCGTCTCCCTCTTGCGCTTTCATCGCTGTAGCACTACTTGCATCATAACGGGATTTCTATGGTTTCACATTCTGGATATTGTGCTCAATTGCCCATAATGATATTCTAAAAATTCGAACA